>JAODAL010005923.1:0-5000 GCA_025379985.1 Phyllomedusa bahiana | reverse complement strand
AAATTTCTGCGTACAAGACAGATTATTCACCACAAAATAGTTTATAACTAGCATCTACCATATGTCCACTATAGGTTGGCATCATTTTTTAAATGTCCTTTTTATATATATATATCATTAGAGGGCTTAGAAATTTAGTAGTAATTTCTCACTTTTTCAAGAAATTAGCATATAAATTTTTTAGGGACCAGTCCAGTTTGACGTGGCTTTGAGGGGCCTGTATGTTAGATACCCCCATAAATGACTCCATCTAAGAAACTAGCCCCCTTTAAAAGTATTTACAGCAGGGTTTAGAAAGTTTGTTAACCCTTTAGGTATTTCAAAAATTAAAGCAAAGTGGAGGTGAAATTTAAAAATTTCACTATTTTTGCAGATTTTCAATATTTATCCTTTATTCACTGGAATACGGTAAATTTGAATAGGTAATGCAATGTAATATCATTTCCCCCAGGTCTGCCGTTTTTAGAAATACCCCATATGTGGCCTAGTGCATTTTTTTGGCTCACCCATAAGCCCCAGAATAGAAGGAGCACCTACTGGGCTCTGGGGTCTAATTTTCAATGCAATTTTATTTAGGCGCCATTTCAGGTTTGAGGAGGCCCTAAGGTGCTAAAACTTAACACCCCTAAATAGACCCATATTGGAAAACTACACCTTAAGGTATATATACAGGTGTGTAGTGAGTATATCGACCCCACAGGTGATTCACAATTTTTTTTTTTAACATTTAGGCTGGTGAAAATTAAAAAAAATTTTTTTCCAATCTGCAATTTTAGCTCAAAATGTTTCATATTTACAAGGAATCCTGGAAAAAAAGAACCCCAAAACTTTGTTAAAAAATTTTCTTTCCAAGTTCGGCAATACCCTACATGTGGGTGTTAAAGTGCTGTTTGGGCGCATGGCTGGGCGTACAAGGGAGGAACGCTATTTGGCTTTTGGAACGAGATTTTGGTGGGGCCATGTCGCATTTGCAAACCCCCCCAAAGTACCAGAACAGGTGAAACTTTCCAAAAGTCGCCCCATTTTTAGTTTTCAAAAACCCTCAGGGATCTCATCTAGGGGTGTATTGTGCATTTTGGGTGCACTGGTGTTCCATTGTTTTTTTTAGCATTGGGCCATGAAAAAGGGGGGAAAAAAACGCTATTCACCATTGTTTTTTGGGCTTTAATTTTAAACATTCGCCGTGCAGTGTAAATGATGTATTTTAAATTTACTATGGGGGTCGGTACAATTTTGCAATGGTTATACATTTTATATATGTTTTTTATGTTTTATTACTTTTACACAAAAGAAAAAAGGTCTATAAAAAATTGTTTTTTTTATGTTGTCCTGTACTGATAGCCATAACTTTTTATTTTGCTGTGTAGGGCCTTGTTTTTTGCGGGGTGAATTGATGCTTTTATTGGTACCATTATGGGGTGCATACAACACTTTGTTCACTTTTTATTAAGGTTTTTGTTAGGCGTTTTGAACAAAATACAGCAATCCTGGTATTGTTTTTTATTTTTATTTTTGATAGCGGTCACTGTGCGTTAGATATGACATGCTAGCTTTACTCAGCAGGTTGATACGGTTACAGCAATTTGTATATTTTTTTTATTTTTTACTGCTTTTATACAATAAAAACACTTTTATTCAAACAGGAAAACACATTTTTTGCATCGCCATAGTCTGAGAGCCATAACTTTTTTATTTTTCAGTGTATGGAGCTGTATACAGGCTTATTTTTTGCAGGATGAGTTGACGTTTTTATTGGTATCATTTTTGGGGGGGACAAGACTTTTTGATCAGTTTTAAATCCGTTTTTTGGAAGGCAGGGTGAAGAAAATACTGCAATCCTAGTAGTGTTTTTTTATTTTTATTTTTAACAGCGCTCACTGTGCAGTTCCTTTAAAAAGTTAGCTTTACTCTGTGGGTCGATACGATTATGGCGATACCCAATTTATATAGTTTTTTTATGTTGAAGCACTTTACAAAAAAAAGTGTTTTCAGTGTGTAAAAGAATATTTATGCATCGCTGTCTTCTGAGAGCCATACGTTTTTTTATTTTTCCGTATACAGAAGTGTGTTAGGACTTTTTTTTGCGGGATGAACTGACGTTTTAATTGGTACAACGTTGGCGTTTATAGGGGTTTTTGATCACTTTTATTCATTTTATGTGTGCGGGATGAACAAAATCTTAAATTCTGTGATTGTTTTTTTTTTTTTGTTTTTTACGGCATTCACCGTACGGGTAAATTAACATGACAGATTTATAGGGCAGGTCGTTACACATGCGGCGATACCAAATAATGGGTACTTTATTTATTTTTGATATTTTTTGGGGCGATTGCCGTTTGTAAAGGGGAAAAGGGCAGTGTATGTGTTTTTATTTTTATTTTTTCGTGTTTGTGTTTTACATGTTTTTCACTTTATTTACTTTTTTTTACCTTTTTCACATTTTTTTTTTTTTCTTTTCCCATAGGGGATTTGAATGAGAGATCTTTAGATCTCCATTCAATAGGAATCAATGCACAGCTTGTTGCTGTGCAGTGGTTCCTATGGGGCAACTGTCAGTCACGATGCCGGGCATGCCCCAAAAGGGCCAATGGCCGGGCATCTTTAGTCACATACAAAACCCCGGGAAAGGGATTCTATGCCCTCCTGGCTGTCTGGCAGGGAAAGGGAGGAGCTGCACGGATCGAGCGATCCGTGCAGTTACTGCCGCGGACAGAGACGCAGGAGGAGCGAACTCCTCCTGCGTCTTCCTTAGTTATTGCGACCCGATGGTCGCAATAATTAAGGGGTTAACCGCCCCTCCACCCCCCGGCGCGATCGCAGGTCGAGGCCGACGCTGCGGGATGTCAGCTGTAATATGACACCCCGCGCCGATCGCGCGAACTCTGCTTTAGAGTTCGCGCAATCCTCAGGACGTATGCATAGTCCAGGTGCGTTGAACCCCCAAACCAAACCCGGCATATTTCATTCGTCCAAAAGGGCGTGAAAGGGTTAAAGGAGGTTTCAAAACTTGCTAGAGCTCAAGTTCTCCCCCTGGTCCCTCCCACTTACCTATTCAGGTTGTGCTGTAGAGAGGCACAACACTCTAAGACTATGTTCACATGACAATTATTGGGACGTATCTCACCCCATAATTCGCGCCGTACTGCACTAAATACAGGGCGAGATACGTCCCAGTCATTACGGTAATCCACAGTTCTCAGAGAGAACTATGGATTACGTCTCCTCTCCTCGCTCACCGTATTGTGCGCTGTAAAGTGATATGTCAATAACTAGCAGCGAATACAAGGTGAGAATAATGAATGTCTATGGGGCCCGCGGGCTGCCCCCCCTCCCCGCTCCCGAGCACACGGCGTAATTGCAGGCGAAATACATCCCCACAATTACACCGTGTGAACATAGCCTAATATGATTTATCTTCTTTAGGTAGCCTGCAGTCGTTAGTGATGCGTCCAGACCATGAGGAGCTCCACTGACTGCAGGCTTCCTAAAGAAGTTGATATAGAGGGATGTAGGTTTAATTAGCAGAAGAGGAAAAACTCTCAGCGCTATGGCTAAAGGTTATAACCACAATTCATGGGAAATATCAAAATTACCACATAAACGTGAACAGTATAAATAATTAAAAGGCTTTAATTCAAGCACAAACTGTGCGACACTGGTTGCAGTGTGAAACGCAGCGACCAGATTGTGTTTGAAGTAAACACTTTTAAGTATTACTACTGTCTACTTTTATGTGGTAATTTTAATATTTCCCTCAAATTGTGTTATAATTAGTGTTGAGCGATTGCGTTGGCTATCGAGATCGATCGATAGGGCGATTGTCCGGCCGCTTTTCGATAAGGTTTTTTCGATAGTGAGCATTTGATTATGAGCGATGACCATTAAAGTCTAGGGGAGAGCAACAACACCTTCATTATTACACCCAAAAAAGGCTGGAGAAGCTGAAATTAAACCCAACAGTCAAATGGATACTTTCTACATCTTAGGCAACACACTTGGGTTATAAAATCCAGAAAAAAAGTCAAGACCATTTACATCCCTTCTTGTACCCCACCTACCCTTTAAACCTGCTCACCCACAAATTAAAAAAAATGCCAGAAGGCAGATGATTTAACCTCATGTTACTTGAACTGGACTTAATACCCTGTCCTGGAACCAGCAGAGCCCCCAAAATGCATGACCCCCAGATTTAAAAAGTGCCGCAAAAAAAGTCTTTCAACCACCATTTTTGTTAAAAGGACATACTATACTGTCCTGCCCAGAAAGACCAAAACCTCTGACCCACATTTAAAAAGTGCCGGAAAAAGGAGTCTTTTAAACCCCCATTTTAGTTAAATGGACATTGACTAACCTTCCCGGCCCAGCATGAGCCCCAAAACCCCATGACCCCCACATTTAAAAAGTCCGGAAAAAGAGTCTTTCAACCACCATTTTTTTTGAACTGGACATTTTACTATACCCTTTCCCGGGCCACAGCATGACCCCAAACCCGCTGACCCCCACATTTAAAAAGTGCCGGAAAAAGGAGTCTTTTAAAACCCCCATTTTTGTTTTACTGGACATTGACTATACCTGTCCCGGGGCCCCAGCATGACCCCAAACCTGCATGACCCCCACATTTAAAAATGCCCGGAAAAAGGAGTCTTTCAACCACCATTTTATTTTAAAAGGACAGACTATACCTGTCCTGGGGGCCCCAGCATGAGCCCCAAACCGCATGACCCCCCCCCCTTTAAAAAGTCCAAAAAGGTCTTTTAAAACCCCCATTTTAGTTTACGGCATTGACATACCCGTCCTGGGGCCCCAGCAGACCCCCAAAACCGCATACCCCCACATTTAAAAAATGCCGAAAAAGGGGTCTTTTAACCACCTTTTTAGTTACTGGGCATTGACTATACCCTTCCTGGCCACAGCATAGCCCCAAACCTGCAGACCCCCCCCCTTTAAAAAGTGCCGGAAAAAGGGTCTTTCAACCCCCATTTTATTAAATGGACAATTTA
>JAODAL010005922.1:0-138765 GCA_025379985.1 Phyllomedusa bahiana | reverse complement strand
CGGGTGACTTTTTTTTCTGTGGCTTTTATAACCTAAGTGTGTTGCCTAAGATGTAGCATGTATCCATTTGATTGTTGTGGATTTTAATTCCAGCTTCTCCAGCCCTGTTTGGGTGTAAGAATGAAGGTGTTGTTCCTCTCCCATAGACTTTAATGGTCATCAGCGATAATCTATTATCGACTATCGGAAATCGTCTTGATAATTGCCGATATCGACTATCGACCCGATGACGATAGTCAACGTAATCGCTCATCACTAGTCAGTACAAAACTATCTTTTAACAAATGGATGTGAATGATAAATTGCATACATTAGTCCCTCAACTTACAATATTAATTGGTTGAAGAACAACGATTGTAAGTTGAAAGTGTTGTTGCTTAGGATCATAACTCCATAATACTAAATTATTGAAGTAAAAGAGGAATAAGCTAATACAAATCAAGCAATTCCTTATATACTTAAACACATAGGGCGATATGTATGAACGGGGCTGCGCCAGCTTTCTGGCGTCCTTTGCGGCCAAAAACCTGTCGTAGCCCTGTACTATATACTGTATGTATGAACAGTAGCATGGCCAAACTTGCATTCTGCGCCAGACATGACACTTTTGAATGCGGCAAGTTTGAGAATATGGGCCACATGTATGAAACGGTTTTGGTCTAAAACTCACTTTTTCCCATAGAAACCTATTGGGGAAAAAAGTGAGTTTTAGACTAAAACCGTTTCATACATGTGGCCCTATGTGTTTCACCAGATTCGAACAAATGCGACAAAATTTGTCATGAAGCATACGAAAGTGTCAAAGTTTGGCGCACAACTGTTGTGCAAATCGATACTAATTTAAAAGTGGTATGGCTGAGACATTTTACTATAGAACGGGACACGTATAAAGTGCTGTCAGATACTTTCATACATACTGGCGCCTTCTGCACTCCTTTAGTCTGTGACACTGTATGTTGAGTCTAGTTTCAAGATACAATGTCCCAGGGCATACCATTTTATGTTGAAAATTTTGTATCCTGAGGGCGTTGTGACTTAGGGGACCACTGTGTATTTTTATACTATGACCTGTAAAATCAAGTAAGTAACATGTAGTTTTATAAACCAAAGAAGACTCACCAAAATGTGTTGTAATGTTAGTACAGTCTGATTATTTAGTGCCCCACTACACATTATAGCAAAGTCGGCCTTCTACATATGATGTTGAGTAAAAGAACGATTGGGCATGTGAAATTTTGATGCCAGATATTTTTTGCTCTCCCTAAAAATAAACCACCATAGAGTTGTCTAGCTGGTATTGTTCTGCTCAGCTATATAAGAGTTAAAGGGGTTGTCTCACTACAAGGATTGCTTTTTATGTTAAAAATCTTGCAAAAACAAGTCACTTTGCAATATATGTCCATTAACAGTGTCCTACCTATTCCTAGATACCCCCTCTTGTATGGGCTGCATCAGCTCCTCAGGTCGCTATAGCTTCAAACCTTTTTGATCTCTCCTGATAGGCTGTCAGCACTGGTTGCTATAGCTACAGACCTGGCTTCTACTGCAGCCTAGTGGATGTCAGTGAACACACCCCTGAATTGAAAATGAAACCAAGAAAACAGGACTGGGGTAAGATGAATCAATGTAGTGAGACATCCCCTTTAAGGAGACATCTACTGAAGCTGTATGGGCACCTTTACAGTCTGAAAATTACAATGCATTAGACAGAATGGTACATTCCAAAAGACTAAAACTAGCATATTTTTAACTAAGGGGATACACATTCAAGAGATTCAGTTGGCTCTGTAAAGGCATAACATTTAATCATTAACTTTATTCTTCACAAGTTTTTAATTTACAGTAAGCAATTCATTCTGTTTTGTAGAATTAGTAGACATGATATGACAGTCTTCTCTCTGTTATAAGTGTTGAAAAATGATGTGTCCTAGGCTGTCAACATATTATACTCAAACATAGTTGTAAGACGATTTGCTGCCTGGAAATTTACAGATGATTTCTTCAGGAGTATATTTTACTCACTCTTTGAAATATGTAGCAAATAATAAAATATAACTTGAAAGGGGTTTACTAATATTAAAAAATGAATCGATACATATCTCTCCTATCACCGATGCATATAGGGCATGTGAAAAATGAGAACAATGATTGACTCATGTGAGCCATGAACAGGACGCCATTGGTAAGGGACAGGTGAGGAACACCAGAGTCGTTTTTAGTGGGATGGGGTCAGTAGGCAAGTTTTTAAAGTATTGGAAAGGCACTTCACTACAAATGGCAAAATGACAACATATAGTAAAGCATCCACAAGTGGTAAGAGCTTAAATAATGGTATTTGACTGTAAGGGCCTTTTCCCACGGCACCGGTTTGCGGCCGGTTTTTCAGACGCTTTGCAGTTTTGCAGACCGTCTGAAATACAGACTGCAAACTAACACACCGGGCCGCCATGGAAAACCCGTGCAGCAGTCCCCACTGCACGGGTTTTCCGCCTGAAAAACATTGAACATGTTCATTTTTCCATCTGGTTTTCGGACGGAATATGAACATATCAATGGGAAGGAAGAGGGCTTTTCTCCGCTTATCGCGGAGAAAAGCCGTCCCCCGGCAGCTGTGGGGACGGCACTAAAACAGGACAAATACCGGTCGGATAAACCGACCGTTATTTGTCCTCTGCCGTGGAGATAAGCACTAACAGAAAGTAACTAATCTTTTCCCTTACTCTATAGTTTGTGCTATGGGAAAGAGGCCAGCAATACTAAAGGGAGTGTTTTTCTCAAAATGCCTTAGATGATGCAGCTACTATACCAGAGAGGACTTCACCAGAGCGCTTCAATGCACATTAGCTTAACTTTGTCAAACTTCCTTGATGGTGTCAACTATACACTTTTTAAAAACTGACCTTTTCATCATGGGTCAACTATGAATCAATGATGGAATGTTGCCAATATTGTGCTACACATGCACGTACTGGCATTCGATTGCAGCACCATATATTTATGGAATAAATACGGAGCATACATGGAATGCTGGGATTAAATAGATCACCCTCCCGTAGTAAATGTGTCAGCCCCTCCATCAGTTACATTCCCTAACATTCTTTAGACATAATTGACTTCATGTCAAATGTTCAAGTTATAAACTTATAGGGCCACATGTATAAAAAAAAAATGTCTAGGTCTAAAACTCACTTTGTTGCCCACAGCAACCAATTGGAGCACCATTTTAATTTCAAATAGTACTTTGGAAAAATTAAAGGGGCGCTCTGATTGGCTGCTATGGGCAACAAAGTGAGTTTTAGACCTAGACAGTTTTCATACATGTGGCCCATAATGTCGTTTCATAGTCGATGTTGTTAAGTTAGCAAAGAAAAATGTTCTTTTCCAACAGTGTTGGGATTTTCCAAACATTTACTTTATGTCTTTTAAATAGAATGTGTTATCAAAAATGACTTATTGTTCTACTCATGTTTTTATGTTAAACACATTTTTTAAGAATTTTTGTTTATTTTTTTATACATATTTCATATCACTTTTAATATTTTTTAAAAAATTCTTAAGTCCTGCAGTTTTCACTTTGGCCACTAGGCTTAATAACAGTCTGATACTTCTTGTGCTGTAGAACAGGGGTCTTCAAACTGCGGCCCTCCAGCTGTTGGGAAACTACAACTCCCATCATGCATTTATATAATCTATAACAGTGGACATGATGGGAGTTGTAGTTTCCCAACAGCTGGAGGGCCGCAGTTTGAAAACCCCTGATGTAGAAGAACAGAGAGATTTTCAGTAGTCTGCTCATGATCAGTAAAAGCAGAGTTATACTGAAAGATACCACCAATGTGTTTAGATAACACAGGATCCACCAGTCACAATAGGAGATAGTCACAGTTTACCTTCTCCTCCTCCCTGCACACTGACCTCTTCCCAGGTCACAGAGCCGACTAGAAAACTCTCTTATAAAATGGGACTGATCCAGTCCACAGGCACCAATGTGCATGAAACTACTGTAAAGCATCTCTCTAAATGCTGTTAAACCAGTGCAGGTAAGAAAGCTTTCCCCACAATCGTATATAGACAACGGAACTGAGAAATCTACAATCAGAAAACAAAAATGGCTAAGAAGTAAAAAAAAAAAAATGGAGACAGATTCACTCAAAGTAGTTTTATAACTTGGTAGTCATTTCCAAGCTATTAAATCATATCAGATAAACTTATTTTGACCCATTAAGTAATGGAATTGATCAAAATGTAGATAAAAAAGTCTAAATGCATTTTTAAAACCTGCAGAATAAATTAATGTATAATGGTTACTCTGAAACTAATGCCTCCTATCTCATTATGTTGGCGGATGACGTCAGAAGTCGATGTTGGTGGTTTGGCAATAGAGTTTAAACCTTTCAACCAATACCCATTTAAAGAGGTTTTGCCATTTCACAAACTGGCTCATAGCTCCCTGTTTCTATGGACGTTCTAATCTTAGCTGAGTGTGCTCAGTAGAAGAGTGAAGAAATCAGGCGATACCTTTTTCAGGCTAACTGAGTATATTTGATGGTGAGTTTTCGAGAGAACTAGCTCCCTTCTTCAGACAAGTTGTTATTGTATATAACAACTTGTCTGAAGAAGGAAGCTAGTTCTCTCGAAAGCTCACCATCAAATATACTCAGCCTGAAAAAGGTATCACCTGATTTCTTCACTCTTCTACTACTTTCTATGGCTAACACGGTACAACATTATACTACTGATTGTGCTCAGGCATTTCTAGAGGTCTCATAGACATGAATGAGGGAGAGCTGCGCAAATTCAACCATTTATGAGCTACAATAAATGTTATTGTGAGACATATGGCATATGGCAGCAGATGGACAATCTGTCGTAAGAGTGCGTATAATTTAATTCCTCCAGGTGAAAAAGATTACAGCTATTGCTGAACATTTATGGAGCACAAACAGTGGAGCAGGCTTGGACTGGCCCACAGGGGAATAGGGAAAACCCCTGGTGGGCCCCTAAGTATGGCAAATCTGAAGTTGTTTTTTAACACCATATACATTCTCAGAAGAGGCAAAAAAAGCAGGGAAAGAGGGTCAAAAAGCAAGAGGGAGAGCACAGGAGGCATGCACAGTTTTTTTTACAGTATTTTAAGGGTGGGAGCCTAAAATAAACTCTACCGGTGGGCCCATACAAACTCAACTGGTGGGCCCCTAGAGTCAACTCCACCTGTGGACCCTAGACTCCCCAGTCCGACACTGCAGTGGAGGTTAGCACAACAAGAGAGTGGATGGCACCTTCATCAGTGGTGTCAGCGAGGTGAAAGAGAAGCCACATTCCAAATGGCCATGTGCAGCTATCACACCATGGAGTGAAGAGCATCTCGATCACTTCATCTGTGGGAATTGTCAGCTTATAACCAGGGAACCGTGTAAGGAGCTGTACATTGGCTTCAATGCATTGAAAACGATTATTTCAATGTTGGAATATAATCGACATAGTGGCTGTGAAACAGGGAGTCACCTTTGTGGGTGCAGATTCTTACAAGCGTGGCATGAAAACTTTTGTTCATCATTGGTAAACCTGGACAGTCAATAGCAGTGCCTATGTGGAAATATTGGGCACCATGCATGAAAACAATCTAGGTCTAAGACTTTCCTTGTTGCCCATAGCAACCAATCAGAGCACTCTTTTATTTCATATAGTGCTCTGTGAAAATGAAAGAGGAGGGCTATTTGGTTGCTATGGGCAACAAAGAAAGTCTTACATGTGGTTTTCATACATGTGGCCCATTGTGTTTTTGTAGCCGAGAATGTGTTTTATGAAGTATTGCTGTTAGAGGAGGCTTTAGCTTCGGAGCGAATCTCTTATCCATTTTTTAACATAAAGCTGTCCTTTCGGGATGGTATCTGTTGATGCTCATTGTTTCAGGCAAAGGAACATGCATGTTAATGAGAGTGAACAGGGATGTTTAACACTAAGGGCCACACGTATCAAAACTGTGTAGGTCTAAAACTCACTTTGTTGCCCATAGCAACCAATTAGAACTCCCCTCTCATTTTTCCAAAGAACTATATGAAATGAGAGCTGCGCTCTGATTGGTTGCTATGGGCAACAAAGTGAGTTTTAGACCTAGACAATTTTTATACACGTGACCCTTGATTGTCTTTTGTCTGGCTGATTTTATTATGGCCAGCTGTTGCATTTGTTATGACTTTTTTTTTTCTTTTAGATAAAAATTATTTTAAAATTATGTACAAAACTACGTGGTTTTGGGGGTAGCGTTTTATTCAAACAAAAACCCCATCTTTTAAACCCAAACTAAATAATTAACAACATTTAATAAATAGAATTAATCACAAAAACACATTGCAATCACAGAAAATCATAAAACGAAATGAAAATAAATATAAAATGTTTTACATGTATTTAAATATCACAGTCAAAAATACAAGCAACAGAAATACAAATATAAAATGAAAGTTTTTTCCTTGGAGTTAACGGAATACATATATGTGACCTATGAGCACTTGAGTCACCTAGAAGTAAATGTGAGTTCTATGTAGTACAGTATTTGTCTCTCTGGTACAGTAAAGTAAATACCCTTTTAAAAACATTTATTCTATGACTAATACATGTCTTCTTATTTTTAGCAAAACAAGATAAGAATAAAATGATAAATGTTTTGAGTAGTAATTTGGACTTTGTACTATTCAAATTTTCTTACACGTTGGGTGATTAACCCATTGATTGTTACTCCCCTCCCTTTGAGCTATCAGTGTAATGATATTATTATGAATTAACGTCCTTTTTTACCCAGTTCATGTTTATCCACTTTCCAATGCATGTAATTTGTTTTCTATATCGATTAATAATAAAGATATGAGTAATATTTTGTATGACTTGCTCTTGCTTCTTTAGCTACGGAATACACCACTCCCCTTCACATTAGTGAAACATGCATTGGAGTAGCACGCTCCTTGCTTATCTGTATGACCACCACAGGGTTAAGTAAAAACTTTTGTCTATTATTAACAGACATTATGGGTGACATGTCAGAAAAGAGGCGCCACCACACCAGTTTTCAGAAGCATTAAATGAGTATATAGTGCGCCTGGATGAATGAACCTGTCATGAATCTGGTGTGTGGTATACCTTTCATAGCATAGTTGATGTGCCAAATATAGGCACATAGCATAATGTAGGCACAAAGAATATCATTGCTCGCAGATTTGATGCACCTACTTTAGGCACATTCAGATGTGTCATGCCTGGTGTATAAGGTGCCTAGTTTGGGTGTAATACAGTTCATTTATATAGAGAATAGAGCGTCAACAGTTTTTTGGCGCAAAACACACCAAAAAATGGTGCAGCACTAATGGGACATGACATCCTTTGTATTTAATCATGTACCTATGTGTTTGTGCCCACAGCTAATCTTTTGGGTGTTGACTTTTTAATAATTTTTATCATTGTATGTTTTTAAACATGATGAATAAATTTGATAATTTTATATGGTAATTGTTCTTTGTTTTTGGTGTTCTTTAGCTCCAGGTGAGTCAAAGACAGACGGGGTGCGTCCACACGGCAGTGACAAAGTAGAATCCAGCAGGTATTTTGTCGTCTTTTGCATGGTTTTAGAGGACGGTACTGTACGCGGATTGCAGATTCGCCCGTCCCCCACAACCATTAAATGGCACATCTTCTGCCCAAAAACCGGGCAGAAGATTATGCATGTTCAAAGTTTTTCGGAAAGCCGGCAGCTGAAAATCTATTCGGTGTAGACTACTGAACAGATTTTCTATTAACGTCTATGGAGATCGTTTCTTGTCGGTTTCCAAAATCAAAAACCATCTGAAAATCCGACCAAAAACCTTGCCGTGTGGAGTGACCCTTAGAATGCTCAATATATTTTTTGTATAAAAATAGGTAATTTTATATTATCAAGCTCTTACATCTGTGGGATTTGAAATGATTTGATTTGAAATGATTTCCTTTTATACCTGTTCAAACATTACAGATCTGTTTTGAAAATAGTTTTATGTCTTAAATATTCTTCCATGCAATGTATTGCAACATTATCTACTTCTGGATCAAATTTGTTGGCCAGCAAATGATGCTGCTTCAGTATCCAGCTTAGATCCCCTGCACCATACACACATATAGCCCTTCTAGAAATCCCTGTGCAACGAGGATAGGCAGCTCCTTTTTCTATATCCCCTTCACTGTATGACCACTTTACCATTCTAGCCATTGCATTCATGTCAGAAAGTTGATATTTGTCATTATAAGGATCTGAGCCTGGAACACCAGGCATTCGGTTTAATGTAGCCCAGAGATGTTCATCTGGACTATACGTATCTTTGACCCAGTCTATAAGTTCTTGTATCTGTGGGTCTTTAAATATGTACTTCACAAAGTCATTGGATACCACAATATAGGCGTTCCCTGTAAACATAGGAGTTTTAATTGGTGGAGGTGACTTTTCTGTTTTGGTTTCTGAAATATGATCACATACTTCATAATGATACTTCCAACGTCCCTGTTTGGATTGTGATGGCTTCTCTGATTCCATAGTATTTTTCCCATTTAAAGTTTTGAGGACTCTCACAATCTCAGCATTAGTTTTCATTGGGAAGTCTGTCCCACAAGTATTTAGCAAGTACCTCCATGAAACGTCACTTTTCAGCAGATCCTCAATACAATTGAAATCAGCCTGTACTCTTGACCATGATGCATAGACCACCCTCACCAGTTTAGATGCCACAAACACATTATCAAAGCATGATGTGATGGCTCTCACTGCATCCTTGAACTCTTTTGTTGACTTCTCATCCACATGGACACAGTAAATATTTTGCGGTGCATAAATGGCTCTTAAAAGCCGCTCAAACATATAAATTTTCTCATGAACTACCATGGAATAGGCAATAGGAAAGTCCTCTTCCTCCTTGCTCATAGGAATAGTGATGTATTTTCTGAAATTTTTAAAGTATTCACAGTCATGGGTTAAGTTCATATAATCTTGCTCATTTAAATGGAAGTGCTTTTTCTTTAAGGCAGCATTAATTAACAGCCCCTTTTTTATAGCATGAGAATCCCCTTTAATAATCTTTGAACAATTGAGCTCACCTTGATTTTGTAGTTGTAGGGTGTAAAGGTCATAAAGTTCACGTCTGCAGTCTTGTTTCCTGGCATTGCCTGCTTGATCGTCAAGATCTTTAAGTGAGCATGGATTAGAGATATGTTTAAACAAAACTGTGCCGGAAAATACCAAAATTGTCAAAAAGAGAAGCCTGAGAAAGTGAAAGCATCTGAACCGCTTGAAGTCACACAGAAGCATTTCCAAGAATGTTGAAAGATTAGCTTTGTAAAACTGAAGTAACTGCTCATCAGTTAAACTTCGGGAAAACTGGTTGTGCAAGCTATATCATCATTCCTATGCTGTATTAAAGTAAGCAATATTCAACCAGTTGTTTCCAGATACTTGAAGCTTTAGATTACTGATTATCTATGCCTCTAGTTTTGAGCTAAGATACACGTTGCAAGCCCTTAAATATGCAGTTGCCTAACACTTGGATGTGTCACTGACGTACAATCATTATTCTACACGTTCTTCAAACAACATGTTCTTCAAACAAGTGTGACATGTTCCCTCCCACAAGGACCTGGACACATTCATAGTGCTCCAGTCTAGCTGAAAATCTTCTTCTTCAATATATAATACACTAAAACCTCCTGCTTATTACTGTGCCACCAAAACAGCTGTGATCTATGCAGGACTGTGAAATAAGGGTCAAACAAGAGTGTTAATATTACCCCAAATGTGCAGGGCAGTAACGTGTATGAGGTTGTGATAGTATTACTAGAAGTCTAAGGCCATGTTCACACGGCTTAAAATGGGCCGTATTTCGGTCCGTAATTACGCGCCGAAGTGCGCAAATTACGGGCTGAAAACGGCCCATTCATTACGGTAATCCACAGTTCTCATAGAGACCTATGAATTACGTCTCCTCTCCCTACTCGGCGAACACGCCGAGGGGGGAGATAATACACATGTCACTTTCTAGCGGCGTATACGCGCCGCTAGCAGTGATTGTCTATGGGCCGGTGAGGTGCCGGCCCCCCCGCTCCCCCCCCCACGCCCGCCCCGGGTCCCCGGCCACACGGCGTAACTGCGGGGCGTAATTACGCCCCGCAGTTAACCCGTGTGAACATAGCCTAACAGTGACTGTCTTGCTGGAGGAGATGGCGTTACGAGAAATTCACAGAGTCCTTTGCATTGCAAGTTCTTAAGGACATTACTTACAAAAGTAACTTGAAGCTTTGCAGCCATAAAAAACACACATAAGTTCAGTACATGACGAAGTTCACACTTAGGACCCCAATTAAAAAAACAACTTTAATTCACCTTTCACTGGTGCCCTGTTCCAGTGCCACTTCTCCGCGATCTTCTGTTGACATTGCATCACTTCCAAATGGGGGTGTCACTGTTGTAGACACTGATTGGCTGCAGTGGACACGTGACACTAATTTACATCACGGTTCGGAATTTAACAGCTTCAAACGGTGATGGAAGTAGAGACACGTGAACGCTACAGCTGCTGATTGGCTGAGGTCTTCATCCGGAATGCCAACAGAAGACCAGGCCAGGAAGCTCCTCCTTTCATTTTCTTGTTATTGTTAGCCCTTTTAAAGCTGCTGAGGTAGTTGTTAGTCGCAGTCTTTAGATGATCTGAAGTTACATATTCTCTGCATTTACACTACCGTTCATCACTTATGATGTATACCTCTTAACTTTTTGAATGGTCAAATAGGAAAAATTATCGTTATTGAGAGGAATATATTTTTTGATGCTTATCTATATGCTTCAATAGTTTTCAATTTACAAAGTAACACAAAAACATCTGAATATAGGCATTTTATGCTCCAAATTGCAACAAATATGCAGTGATAACCAAGAGAGATGCTTTTTTGGGGAGAAATATAATAAGGTTATTATTGCAAGTTTATGTATCACATCAAAAAGAGAGACATTTGAGGATCGCATCCGCAAGATGGACCCGACAGGCGCGATGCAAACACGCAGCGGCGATCTCTCATGTGAACGCCCCTGTGTGTCTGTCATTTTCCGGCAGTGATAAACTCACTGCTAATTGTTAAGTGCGTCCCCCTAGTCCGTTCTAATGGACCCGGAGATGCATCAGAAAAGCGTATGTTCATACGGAGGCAAGACGCCGTGTGAACATACCCTAAGGAGAATCTGTAAGGGAAACTTTTTTAATGTAAAAATGTAATACAAAACTCTTCAGACTGAGTGCTGAATACAAGGGGTGAACTTTATTTGACATTCTCCACCATGACTGCAATGTAAAAAAGTCACAATTTAGGAAAGTAAAGTTGATCTCTTATTGGCTGCTATGGGCTCATTGTTTTATTCTATGTTCAGATCTTTAAATAACTTTAAGAAATTTAAAGATTACTGTTACCAGTCAGCAGTGAATAATCCGAGCTCATATAATGGTTACACAGTAACTAAGTTGTTAGGGCACATGTAAAACAATGGAGTAAAGCTAAACTGCTACTTGGTCCAAAGGTAACCAGAGTGAGTACAGGCAGTCCCTGGGTTATGAACAAGATAAGTTCTGTAGGCTTGTTCTGAGGTTGAATTTGTATGTAAGTTGGAACAGGTAAATTTTTCTAGCCAATTTTTTGCTTTTTAGTTTTGGATAGTACTCGAAAGGGTTAACACCTCTGTAACATTTGTTTTGATATCTGTTCAGATGATTTCCCTTCTCTTTCTGTCCATCAAGGAAATAATATTGGTACTGCATACTGTTATGATGCGGGTCACGCTCCTCGGTCTGGACCATGGACGCGCCTGTGTGTGCATTACCCGACCCAGCCGTTACTCACCTCTTCCCACTCCTGCTTGCTGTGTCGGACCGACACACGCATACCTGATCCTTATGGCGCCTCTTTGAAATTTAAAGGACCAGCGCACCACCATATATTGCCTCATTACCCTTAGGACATCTTGCCAGTTACTGGTGTGCTTCCATGAGAGTTGTTTGCGCATGTTACATTCTCTTGTGATTTCCCGTGCCTGGACTTTGACTCTGTGTGCCTGCTGCCTGCCCTGACCTTATTGCCTGGACTTTGACTAGATTTGCCTGCCCTGACCTTATTGCCTGGCCTCTGACTATGCCTCAGCCTATTCCCTCTGTACCACGCTTCACACCGTCTGTCACCACAACAGCCCCTGACAGGGATAGCAACCTGGGAGTCTCCCACAGAAAATCCCAAGCTACCTTGCAGCGGGGTCTGGTGAGGAACTGGGGGTCTCTTTAGGGTATGTTCACACAGTGTATTGGGGCACATACTGTACGTGCCGCAATACGCCGGGTGTTTTAAAAGTACACACTGATCAGCACATACTTCTAAAGCATGGGGGGGGGGGGGGGTGGGGGCGGGGGCCATTCACATTCACTATCAGCGGCGTGTAAGTGCTGCAAAGAAGCGACATGTTACTTCCCTCCCCCGGCGTACAATTGTGAGATGTAATTCATATCTCTCTATGAGAGCTATGTATTACTGTAATTGCGGCTCGCATGTCGGGCATATTGAAGCGCAACTACGGCGCAAAATGCGCACCGCAGTTACGTCATGTGAACATACCCTTGGACTCCACCCCCTGGTGTGGTCCTGTCTTAACACTAATGGTGACCCAGTGGATCCACTTCTCTCCTCATGACAAACATTGGTTATGTGAGTATATGGTGTGTTCACTGGTGGCTTTTTATTCTTTTATAAGCCATCAGTAAATCCACAGCACACCTTGTCGTAAATTTATGAAATGTATATCATCTCCATGGTACAATAATCAAGTGAGATACTGCAAATGGCTATGTTGTAAGTCCATGTGTGCGTGCAATGTTTCGGTTTAGCCTTCTTCAAGCCACATGTGGAGGTAAAGAGTCTGGTGGCACATGTGCAATCAGCTACAGTGTATAGCATGCAACGCCGCTAAAGGAGCATGTTCTGATTTGCGCCCAACAATAACATCCATTTTTACGGTAAATACAGTTCATATGTGTGTGATGTTTATAACTCAGGGAATGTCTGCACTGAAATATAGGAATTAAAACTATAAGGAGGTTAAAATTAATACAAAATCAATAAATAAAAGTATTTTCAGTTAATTCTTACATACATTTCAGCTCCTACAAGCTCAGAGTTGTACTATGTCCTTAGGCCTATTCTGTATGTCTCTGATTTTATGCAAAGGTTTTTTCTGCCTGATTCATATAAAATGCAACAAAAAAAAAATTGTGCCATGTTTTACTATATGTTGTTTTATGGAGAAGCATTTTTTTTCTATGGGAGAATACTGTAATATTATAAAATACAAAGGTACAATACAATGGAACAAAGGAAAGGGTATATTCGTAAACAGAGTTCTAAAGGGTTAAAGCTTATCAGTAAAGTAATGTTAATGAGTGCTGATGTTTCAAGATTAGGAGAAAAGCAGGGAGTGAGTCATCATCTGGACTAGAGATGGACAAATTGATTCTAACGAAGTGGAATTCGTTTAGAATTTCTGGAAAATTTTGATTCTGCACAAAGTCGAAGTTTTGGGGTGATTCACGGGAACGAAGCATGTTTTTAATTGCTAAAATGACCGCAAGCACATGGCTTGACACGGGGCAGAGAAGTCTGGGAGGAAGAAAGGAACATCCTCAATGACATTGCAGAGATGAAGCCAATCAGAGACCAGCGGGATTCTGGGGACGTCACAGCACTTTTATAAGTCCGGACGCGACGCTGGCTGTTCACGCTGCCCTCGTTGTGCCACTGCTGCAGCTTCTGCAGAGATCTCACACAAAAGAAATTTGTTTTTAACCGATATTTGGGGAAGTGTCACTGCTTTTATCAGAGACTGCTCCTCTTCCGTTATCATTGTGATTCAATTTGTGGGTTATTGTAATTGAAGTCCAGTGTGAGTCCAATTCTGCCCCATATACATTTTAATGCCATCTGGTCAGTTCTGGAGCACATTGAACATCCAAGGGTTGTCTAAGCCTGTTTGTGCTTTCATATTCAGGAAAAGAAACGGCTTTTTTACACGCCACATACCAGTTAATTTTTTCCTGCTGATTTCTGTAGCGCAATTTATACCCAAAGGGGTTATTTAACCCTTTTTGTGTTTTTATATTCATAAAATAAACAGTTTTTAAATGCCAAAGACGAGTAAATTTTTCCTGGTGATTTCGGGTGCATAATTAATATCCAAGGGTTTAATTAAGCGTGTTTGTGCTTTCTTATTCAAGTAAATACACGCGTTTAACAGCCACATACCATTGTTTTTTTCCTGGTGATTTCTGTAGAGCAATTTATATCCAAAGGTTATTAAAGCCTGTTTGTGCTTTTGTATTCAGTAAAAGAAACTGCGTTTTTACAAGCCACATACCAGTTATTTTTTTGCTGCTGATTTCTGTAGCGCAATTTATATCCAAGGTTATTTAACCCTGTTTGTGCTTTATATTCAGTAAAAATAATGGTGTTTTTAAACGCCAAAGACAGTACTTTTTTTTCTGGTGATTTCTGTACATAATTCATATCCAAGGGTTATTTAAGCCTGTTTGTGCTTTCTTATTCATAAAATACAACGGCGTTATAACACACCACTTTACCATTTAAATTTTTTTCCCTGGTGAATGCGTAGCGCAATTTATACCCAAAGGGGTTTAATTAAGCGTGTTTGGCTTTTGTAGTCAGTAAATACACCGTTATAACACACCACATACCATTAATTTTTTTCGGGTGATTTCTGTACGCAATTTATATCCAAGGTTTACCCAAGCCTGTTAGTGGGTTCTTTTGGGAAAATCAAATACAGGGTTGTTTTATCAATATACAGATATCTTCATTAAACAGAGTCTGAAATTTTTGAACAAACAGTATGTCAGACAGAGAGTGGCAGGTTTTTCACATCCAGTGCAGTGGCACAAACATTCCTGAGCAGACACAGGTTTGCAGCACAGTAATGGACATCGCAGCAGGGTTTCACTCGGTGAGGCCAGATCTGCTTTGTCATCTAGCGCCGTTTGTTGACCAAAACCCCAAAGGGGGTTCTTGATTGGTTGACTAGGTCATCCACTTCCTCTCAGATGACATCTGACAACACCAGCCAAAAGTCGGTGGAAACGTCAGACACAACCCTTAGTTGGCATGGCCCGGGAACAGCTCAGTGGCTCTCAACTGTCCTCAACCCACATCTTTCCCGTGTGGTTCTCTCAGCCAGAGATCTACAATTTGGTCTGGGCTCAGCCCACTATATAGCGAGGATGAACAATTTGAGGAGGCAGTCAGCAGCTACTTGGCAGTGAAGATATGGGGCCGATATCCCCTGCTTCTTGCAGTAGGCGGCAAAGTATAGATGTGGAGAGTGGCATGGGAGGTCATGTTGTGAAGGGTCAGCCTCTGCATCCCAAGACCGTTGAGGGGGAAACAGCAGTGAAGATCCAACAATAACGATGATGATGTAGCCGACCACACTAGGGAGCCGGGTGAAGAAAGGGGCTTTATCATCGTCGGGAGAAGAGGGCGTCACTTGCGCTCAGGCAGCGGCGCAGCCAGCAAGTGGGTATGGGGCCCAGAGTCAGCGGGGTAGCAGCAGTGCGAGGTCGGGAGCCAACGCCACGGGGTAAAAACCCGCTTCTCAGGTCCAAGAAAGTAGCGGCACAGGGGCTCAGCAAGGCAGTGGCAGTAGTAGTCACCAGAGGAGCCAAAAATGGGTATATGTGGAATCTGTGGGCAGAAAGTGAAGCATGGCTAGGGAGCGAACATTGGCACCACGGCCCTGCGTCAACACATGCAGCGTCACCATCCGGGGGCCCCGGGGAGAAACGTGGCTCAGATGTGGTGGTCCATCCTGCCGCCGCAGCAACAGCAGCAGCGCCCAGTGGCACGCATGCGATTTCAGCCAGTTAAGGCTCCACCACCTCTGCAGAAGGGGAGCGTTTCTTTTTGGCCATCATCTCCCGGTCCAGATGCTCCTACTCCTCGCTACTCATGCGCCAGCAGGTCCTTCAACGAGGCAATTGCAAAAGAAAAGTATGCGTCCAAAGATCCTAAGGGACAGAAGCTGACCGTGCTTTCCTTGTCCAAAGTTGTTGGTACTGCAGTCCCTCCCCTTCCAAATGTGACTCTGCACCATTCAGAGAACTAATGGCCTGTGCCGAGCCAGTGGAGAGCTCCAAGCCGTAATCTCTTTTCCAAAAGGCGTACCAAACCCCTTTACAAATATGTAAAAAGAAGGTGGCCATCCTGGAGCTTATCGGTTTCTCCAAGGTGCACGACATCGCGGACGTCTGGACTGTAACTACGGTCAGGGTCAGTACATGTCCTTTACGGCCCACTGGGTGAATGTGCTTCCTGCCCAGCCACACCAACAACTTGGACAGGAGACGCCTCCTCCTCCACCACCACCATCTCAGCCTCCACAAGTACTGCTCCATCATACCACACATGTAAGGCACAGCGGTGTCATGCAGTTCTACACCTGGCTTGCCTCGGCGAACGAAGTCACAAAGGGGAGGAACTGCTCCGCGTCATGCAGCAAGAAATCGATGTGTGGCTTTCTCCGCGCCAACTGCAAATCGGAACCATGATGACGTACAATGGGAGTAACATGGTGTCCGCGCCCTGAGGGAGGGATGGTCCATTTGCCCTGCATTGTGCAGGTATCAATCTGGTTGTGAAAAGGTTCCTGAAGTCTTCCACCGATCTTCAGAAGATTCTGAAAATTGCCAGGAAACTGTGCATGCACTTAATATATTCCTACAAAGCCAGGCACACCCTCCTCGAGTTGCAGCGGCAGAACGGCCTCCCCAACAACGCTGATATGCGGGTTTCCACCCGTTGGGAAATCCAGCCTGCACATGTTGGACCGACTGTAATAACAGAGAAATGCCAGTAAAGATTTTTTGATGATCCAGGCGGACAGGAGTACTCCCCTCTGTAACTTTTGATGTCAGCCAGTGGCACTCATGCGGGGACACCTGCCGTTTGCTGAGGCCGTTTGTGGAAAGGGGACGTTATTTGTCAATCACCAGGACTATGGGATTTAATAACGTCATTCCACTGCTTCATGTCCTGGGAAAAGATGCTTTAAAAATCTGTCTGGGCAGGAGACTGGAGACATGGCAAAATACATTTCGCGGCCAATGAGTCCGTGGGACTGAACTGGAGGAGGAGTAGGAGGACATTGGAGCACAAGCATTGTCTGGTGAAATGAGTGCTTTTTCTACCCAGGTGACAGGAGAGGAGGAGCAGGAGCAGCTGGAGGAGGTACTTGGAGATGAGGAAGATGAAGCATATGACCCCCAAGCACCGTGGCAGTATATAGTGGAGATGGAAGCAGGGAGTCCCTCAGAGTCACAGATGGCCCGCAGCATGCTGATTTGCCTGGCTAGTGACAGCCGAATAGTCACCATCCAGCAGAGGGATGACTTCTGGCTCTCCCGCCTCTTGGACGCTCGCTACCGGTCCAAAATGGGAGCTGCTGAGAGGAGGACAAACTAAAATACTATAGAGAAATCCTCTGTAGTCAGATGGCCTCTGCCTATGTGCAGCATGGTCCATCCTCTGATAGGTCTGACCGGGGGGTTCCTCAGTGCTCACATACCACTGCCACGGCTGCTGTGGGAAGGTGGGGGAGTAGGAGCAGTACCGGCTACATCAGCAGCAACCTAAGTCTGGAGTCGCTGATGAACAGCTTCCTTCACCGCCTAGTGAGGAGGGCACATGCCAGCAGCAGCAGCAGCAGGACCTAGAAACAGATCCTAACCACAGGGGTGGCCTACTTGACAGCACTCTGCCACCCCAGTTAGAAAAACCGCTGGACTACTGGGCAGCCAAACTGATGTGTGGCCGCAACTTGCCAATTTGCAGTGGAGAAGCTGTCCCCGCCCGGCCAGTAGTGTGGCATCAAAGGGGTGTTCATGGCGGCGGGGGCCATCGTTTCCCCAATAAGAAAACCCCCTTGTCCACCGGAAATGTGGAACGACTAAAACCCTTTTTTTAAGATGAATCGGCGTGGATCGCCAGGATTTCCACACACCAATGCCTTAAGCATCAGATTACACAGCCTTGATGCCTCACCAAAACTTTGAGAAATGAGTTCTGGATTCAAACTACCTGCCTCAGCCACTATTCTGATGCCGCCACCCGCCTATCCACACATCTCTGCCAGTTTCTCCATCTGCCTACCACCATCTTTACCAGGGACTGTATTGTCACCCACCTCCACATCCTGTCATTGGTGCAACTATGTGGCCTACTCTGTTTGTGCCAACCCCCCCAAAATCTGTCACGTGCCACTCTCTGACCTCATGCTGCTGCTGCTGTTGCTGCCATCCACCTCCACACTGTGTCATTGTGCCACTGTCTGACCTCATGCTGCTGCTATGGCTGCCTTGACCTCCACAAATCTGTCATTGGCCACTCTGTGGGCCTACTCCTGTTTTTGCCACCTCCAGAATGTCTTGTGCCACTGCCTGACCTCATGCGCTGCCCTTTTGGCTGCTTGCTGCTGCCGTGACCTCCACACTTTCCCTTGTGCCACTGTCTGACCTCATGCTGCTGCTGGGCTGCTGCCATGACCTCACAAATCTGTTATTGTGCCCCCTGTCTGCCCCCATGCTGCTCCTGTGGCTGCTGCCGTGACCTCCACACTCTATTGTGCCACTGTCCCCCAAGCACCCCCAATAACTGTGGCAGTATACAATGGAGATGGAGGCAGGGAGTCCCTCAGAGTCACTTGGGGCCACATGGCCGCAGCATCTGATTTGCCTGGCTACTGACAGCCGAATAGTCATCATCCGCAGAGAGATGACTTCTGCTCTCACCCTCTTGACCCTCGCTACGGTCCAAAAGGAGCCTTTTTTCCAGCTGCTGAGAGGGAGTACAAACTCAAGTACTATAGAGAATTCCTCCATAGTCAGTTTACTAATGTTCCGAAACCATTTTTGGTCAAGGCAATTCTACCTTCATCAGCTTCATCATTAATACCTAAAAAAGTTCCAAAGGAGTTTATTATGAAGTATAAACGTGGTAGTTTGAATCCAGTTCTGTGTGACACCAATTTGTTCAAATGCAGCGTATGGAACTTGAACTGAAGGAGACCCTAACTACAGGGAATGTTTTAGATGCTTATTTTGCATTCGGTGCCATTAGTACATTAGTAAACTGGAATGGGAATCAAAAGCAAATGCTGCAAAAATGGCTTTTGATGAGTTTCTTCTGTATGAAGAATTTGAATCATATGTCCAACTTACAGAAAGTCAAAACCGCCTCCGGGACTATGAAATAAATAATAATAATCTTTAGAGCCTATAGAGAAAGCGTTTCCTTGAGCCTCATCTGTCATATCCATGTACCATACTTCTGCCTCCGTCCCTTGACCACGATCTTTGCCGGCTGTCCTGACCTTACGCTTGTTTCCGACTCCGAGTTTGCCTTACAATTTTGTACCTATACCTACACCTCGGCTGCCACCACAAGCAAGTCACGTCAGGGATAGCGACCTGGTAGACTCCCGCTGCAGCAACTCCATCCATCCCGCTGTGCGGTGGGCTCTGGTGAAAAGCGGGACCTACTTAGATTCCGCTCCCTGGCGTGGCTATTGCCATCGTCCCCTTACTGTGCTGCGATCTGTGCCAGCTCCAGGAACCTACTTTTGTGTTTTTTGACACTATTGTAGGATCTTCTGAGCCCTCAGCTTGTTTTTTTCCAGCTGGGGCTGCCATTGCTTTATCAGGCTGCATTCCCACTTCAGTTTGTTGGTCAATTTTGTCCCCGTAAGTGCCCAGGGAATTTTCGAGTGAAGCACAGCATTGTATGAAGACGAAACCAAGCTCCCTCTACATATTTAAGCATGGCACAATGCTCTACAGCACCATACAGGCTCTCTGCAGCCAGGAAATAGCTGTTTTTTAACGCGATTCGTCCCGAATTTATTCAGGTCGAAACTAAGTTTGGTCGGAAAATTCGGCAAACTCGGCGAATCAAATTTTTGAGAAATTCGTCCATCTCTAATCCCAACCACTGCTGCAGCCTATAAGAGCAGAGAAGGGTAACTGGTAACTATGGAAACTTGTGTGCAAAAGTAGGAGACAAGAACTGCTCCTAACTATAAAGAGAAGCAAAATCAGAACAGCATTTTATTTGATAATAGACTTTATTTACCTATGCCTAAATATTTAAAGCTGATCAATGAAACGAGACTAACCATTTAAAGTGGTTTTCTCTTGAAAGACATTTATCGCCTTTCTACAGGATAGGGGATAAATGTCTGATTGCTGCGGATCACATCACTGGGACGCCCACCAGTCACTAAAACAAGGGACCCAAGTCACCCATCTCCCACTGTACTTCGTCTGTCCCATGGACTTTGAATGGCGTAGTAGTGCACATGTTGAACCGCTGGTCCTTTAAAAGCCCTTTCTCAAGTTAAATAACAGTTCAGAAGCATCTTCTCTTATATCTCTGTGTTGTGCTGTTCCTCTGTTATTCCTTCTAGAAATGTATTACTGAATCTGTCAGATGGGTGTTACCATTCCTGTTTTCAAAGGGGTGTGTCCCTGCACACACTGACTCTGTCAGCATTGAATGGGCAATGTCATACTGTGCAGGGACACACATCTGACAGATTGGTAATGAATTTCTAGGAAGTATAAGGGTGCGTTCACACGGCAAAGACAAAATACTGGTCGGATTTTCCGACCGGTATTTTGAATTCTATTGGCACATAGAGGGACGACTTTTGTCCGCGGTTTGTGGATTCAAATCGTCCCCCTTCACGCTCACATGTTCATGCTTTGCCTGAAAAGAACGAACATGTTCTTAGCTTTTAGGAACACCAGCAGCATAGAAAACATCCAGTGGAAAATCCGTGTAGTGTGGACTGCTGCATGGAATTTCTACTTAAATCTATGCAGATGGTTGACAGTTGGTTTACAGGAGACTTTCAAATCCAAATACCGTTTGTAAAACCAACTGAAAACCTTTGCCGTGGGGACAAGGCCTAACAGAGGAACAGCAGAACGTAGAAATGTAAGAAAAGATGCTCCAGAACTGTTATTTTACACAGAATACAAGTATTTACTAAAGCAGACCTGTCAGGAACAGCCACATATTATCTTTACAATCTCTCTGTAAGCTTTGTTTTTCTGCAGTTCAAAAAAGCAGGATGGATCTTATTTTGCACACAAGTTCAGCATCAGAATTACTCCTTCATCCACGCATGCAAGCAGCTGACAATAGCCGCATGAATGTGCTGAAACAGATCACGCTCATGGAGCTATTGGCAGCTGCTTATGAGTTTGGTTTTGTCCCCACGCAGCGGTCTGTTGGACCTTACTCTTAGTATGAACTTCTGGTGATTTCATCCCCCACTAACGATTCCCTCTCTGCTTTATTAGGCATGATAATCTTACTAGTTTCTGACATGTGATCTGACAAGCAAATGGTTTGATTTTACCTATAAAACCATGCAGACATTGTGGATAGGATTAGAAGAAATGCCCAATTCGTCATAAAACCCTATATTAATTCATTTTTTGGGGGTACTGTGGTTGCAACTTGGTAGGACAAGGACCAATTTGTATGTCTGTGTAAAAAGAAAGACAAAGCAAAAGTCAAATTAAAAAACAACGGCAGAAGCGTATGGGCATGTCCCCACGGCAAGGGTTTGCGGCCGGTTTTTCAGACGGTTTGCGGGGTTTGCAGACCGTCTGAAAAAACCACCACAAATGAGCACAACGGGCTTCTATGGAAAACCTGTGCAGCAGTCCCCACTGATTTTCCGCCAAAAAAACATTGTTCTTGCACATTCTTCCGTCCGGTTTTCAGACGGAATATGTGCATATCAATGTGAAGGGGGAGGGCTTTTTGTCCGCTCAACCCCCCCACAGCCATGGGGACGGCACATAAACCGACCGGAATTTGTCCATTGCCGTGTAAACGGCCCCTATGCCACATGTGACTCTCCCCTTTAGGCTCAATCCAGACAGCATATGTCAAAATGCTGTCCAAAATCCAACGGTATTTTGACATCGCTGGACCGCCTTTTTGGCACAGAATTGCACAAAATCCGCAGTCCGCTTTCAAATCCGAGCTGAGTACGGCGGGATATACAACCTGTTGCATATTCTGCCGGATTTTAAACCGGACGCTAAAAAATCTGTGCTGTAGTCTATACAGCACAGATTTGTCATTGTTGTCTGTGCAGCACAGGGTACCGTCGGATATTCGGCGGATTCAAAATACTGAAACCGCCGAAAATCAGACAGTATTCCTGTGCTGTGTAGACATAGCTTTAGGATTAGCATTGGCAATAGGCATCAAAAGTAAATATTAATTAATTCAGGAAAAAACAACAATGGAGTTACTTTGTTACACTAAGGCTGTCACGGTCGGAGATAGTGGATCCTCTGGACCACCGCAAGCGTTGGCGTAAGCCATGCCAGGGAGCGGAATCTAAGTAGGTCCCGGTTTTCACCAGAGCCCGCCGCAAAGCGGGATGGACCTGCTGCTGCGGGAGTCTACCAGGCCGCTACCCCTGACGTGACTTGCATGCGGAGGCAGCCGAGGTGTAGCGCGGTACAGAATCGTCAGGCAGGCTCGTAGTCGGGGACAGGCAGAAGGTCAGGGCAGGCGGCAAGAATCGTGGTCGAGGAACAGAAGCAACGGTACGGTACACGGTAATCAGAATAGACTAGGAACGCTTTCTCTTAAGGCAAATGGCACTAAAGATCCGACAGGGTAGCCAGGAAGAGGTAGGCTTAAATAGGGGCAGTGACCGGCAATAGCCAATTACCGGTGCACTGGCCCTTTGAATTTAACACTGCCAGCGCGCGCGCGCACCCTAGGAGGCGGTGCCGTGCGTGCCGAGGGCCAGAGCCTGCAGCAGGATCGTGGCGGGATAAGTATGCTCCCGAAGGAGCAGGGGAATGAGCGCACCTGCGCCCCGACATGCGGGAAGCGGTGCTGCTCGGGTGCGGGCCACGGATGCGCCTGCGACCCGGTACGAGGGTTGCAGGGGCATCCGTGACAAAGGCTTTGTTCGTACTAGCATTTTTCTCAATCTGTTTGGACATTTATAAAGAAAAACTTTCTGGTAATGTCCCCATTGATTAAATAGGATTAACTTGATGGTTGATGCTATCAGTTGCTTTAAGTACATTTTGGTTCTGTCAGGTTTCTAAAATTTCTAGCAGCCAAAGTAATAAAGCCTGTTACACTTATATGTGCAATAAAAATTGAATCCATTTGGATCCATTATGCTTCCACTTTGATTTGTCAGAAGTATAAACCTTGACACAAATGTGAACAGAGACTAAGGGCCACATATATGAAAACTGTCTAGGTGTAAGACTTTCTTTGTTGCCCATAACAACCAATCAGGGCTCCCCTTTGATATCATATAGTACTCTAAAAAATTTAAAGGAAGCTCTAATTGGTTGAAAATCTTAGACCTAGGCCGTGTTCATACATGTTCCCCAAATGTCTCCTATGTGTTTATTTTGGCAAACCCATTTGGCAGACCCCATGACACAACGGGAGCACAAATAGGTCATTTTTTACCCTTAAAGGGAATCTGTCGCCAATTTTTTGTTTTACTTATTAAAACAAGGCCCTGATCCATTTTCTTTTCTTCTTTGCCATTTTTATTTTCTGATTGTAGATTTCTTAATTCGGCCGTCTATATATGATTGATTGGAAAGCTTTCTTGCCTGCACTGCTTTAACAGCATTTAGAGATACTTTCCAGCAGCTTCATGCACATAGGAGGCTGTGGACTGGATAAATTCCATTGACTTCTATAGGAGAGTTTTCTAGGCATGCTCTGTGACCTGGGAAGAAGTCACTGTGCAGGGAGGGGGAGAGGGTGAACTGTGACTGTCTCCTATTGTGACTGGTGCATCCTGTGTTATCTATACACATTGGTGTCTCCTTTCAGTTTGACCCTCCTTGTGCTGATAATGAGCAGATTACTGAAAAGCTTTCTGTACAGAACAGGAGGTGTCAGACTATTATTAGGCCTAGTGGCCAAAGTGAAAACTGAAGAACTTAATAATTTTTAAAAAATATTAAAAGTGATATGGAAAATTAAAAAAAAAGAAAAAAAAATTCTTTAAAAATGTGTTTAACATAAAAACATGAGTTAAACAATAAGTAATTTTTTGATGACACGTTCCCTTTAAATACATGTTGGAGACCCAACTTTTATTACAAGTAACAACGTCCTTCTTATTGCATCTCTTATAAAGAAATATAGATGCTTGGTGGCTACAGGGTAAACATGTAATAGTTTCTTAACCAACAGTTTTAACCTCTTAACGACCGCACACTGTTTTTTGATATCAGGCAGTGAGTGTCTTCTGTTGGCAGAAATGGCAAAAGACGTTGCTACCTTCAGAGGGGGTTTGTGGCTCCAGGCACCGAAGCTTGGCTAAGAATGGAGTTGTAGTTAACAGCTCCATTCCTAGTGCTGTATCTGTGCATTGCCGGGACCAGATTTTTTGGTGTGGAAAAAAAAATATATAATTAAATATTTAATTTAAAAAATGATTGTACGTACATTACACATAAAAACCTACACTTTAGGTATCCACACAACCGTAATAATCTGTAGAATAAATCTAACAGGTTTTTTAGTGTGAAATATGAATGATGCAAAAAGTCTACAGAGTGGCTGCAACTGGAAAGATGGAGCTGTACTATGAAGGATGTCCACTGCCATGTGCTGTATATCTTGCCGGGTTGAAGTAAAGAGGCATAAGATGATTTGGAACCACCTCACACACCATCTAATAAGTGGGTAGTCAAGGGAGAGACCACCTACAGAGTGTGCCCTGGGGGAACATCTACCACCATCATCCACAGTGCAGGCCCCTTCTTCATTGGTGCTGTAGTGGGAGGGTCACGAGAGGAGGGGTGTTTGTGTTAGCCGCCGTGAGCTGTGGCTACCTCTGCTTCCGGCCCTCTCCTCTGCCCCTCTCTGTGCCCGGTTGACAACACATATACCGCCGGCAAATAGAGCAAACATAGTCTATGTAGGAATACGTTTGCTCAAATAACCTCTATGGGGATGCAGCAGCTACACTGTGGTTCCTTTCCTCACAGTACCCTGATGGATATTTTGAACGTGAACATGTAATGTTGTGTAAACGGCCGTTTACAAAGATAGCTAATTACTTCTACATATAGCTGAAGAGCAGGCCCCAAGAATAACTTTCACTGGTGGGCCCCAGGCACTTCAGTCCAACACTGAGTATGTCCCTTCCTCCTACCCTGGAGCTATCATTAATATAATGTTTCACAATAGCTGCTGGATAAAACTCCTAGATATCACAAAATGAAAGGAGGGAATTAGAAATAGCAGATCAAAAAAAATGTCAAAAGGGAACCTGTCACATAGTTTATGCCCCCCTTGCTGAGGGCAGCACAAGCTAGTGACAGACATGTGTCCCTTATTCTGTAAGATACAGACGTTTCAAAGTATTTAGGGCAACATGTATGTACGGGGCTGCGCCAGTATTCTGGTGTCCTTTCAGCCCAAAAACTGGCTCAGCCCTGTTCTCTAGATGTCTAAGCAGGCGCACTTCAAAATTAGGCGCATTATGGGGCGTCCGTGGCACTTTGTAATGCACCTGAGATTGGGGCGTGTCAAATCACAACCATATGATTCTACACATTTATGACTGGAGGATGGCAAAACTAGGCGCATTACTGCTGGAACAGCCGGACCAAGTTAAACACTGAGCGTGAGTTGTCGTTTTGGAGCTAGAAAGCGCTAAATCTATGACCCGCAGTAGTTCAGGCTTGTTCAGGGTTCATAGATTCAGGCACATTCTACACTACTACTGCACGCAAAAAATCTGTCTTCTGGGCACCAAAATACATACATTTTTCAGCCCCGTTCGCTATATTTTTCAATGGGTGCACTCCAATATCAGGTGCATTACAGAGCGCCCGCGGCACCTTGTAATGCGCCTGAGATCGGGGTGTGTACGGGAGGAGGGGCGCACTACAACCATATGAAGCTACACATTTATGACTGTTTATTGGCAAATCCAGGCACATTACTGCTGGAACAGGTAGAGCACTTTAAAAGTGGTTTATCTGAGCCAGAATTGTCGCTTTGCAGCTAGAAAGCGCTAAATCTATGACCCGCACTAGAACAGGTTCATAGATTCAGGCACAATCTACACAATTAATGCGTGCAAAAAAATGCCGCCTGGGCACCAAAAATCATACATATCACCCTAGATGCTCAACTTTTTAACCCCCTTAATGCCGAGGCCTATTTTTTTCACATTCGTTTTTCACTGCACCATTATTGCAGGAGTTTCTCATTTATGTAATTCCCTCTTTAGTATAAATGACATGTTATCTGTATTCTGCAGGTCACTATGATTCCAAAGATACCAAATTTGTAGAGTTGTAAATATGTTTTAGTACTTTTAACCCCTTCCTGACGGACGGTCATGATAATATGGTTCTAAATTTTTTTCCTCCTTGCCTGCTGAAAGCCATAACTTTTTTAATTTTTCCACCTACATAGACGTAAGAGGGTTTTTATTTTGCGGGACAAGACATACTTTCTAATGTCATTATTCATATTACCATAGAATATGCTGGGGAACAGCAAAAAAATTCTAAGTGGGGTAAAATGTGAAAAAAACGAACTTGCGTCATGTTTTGACGGTGTTCAATCTTTGGAAAAAATAATGTATTATCTGTATTCTACAGGTTGATACAAATCCGCCAATACCAAACATATACGGTTTCCGTTATGTTTTGGTACCATAAAAAAAATTCCAAACATTCTCTATTTTTGAAATTTGTGCCTCAGCGCCATTTTGTATGGCCGACTTTTTTATACTAACACCTACAGACGTGAGTGAGGGTACATTTTTTGTGGGCTAAAGAGTACTTTTTGTTGCTAGCAGTTTGGAATGCATGTGACTTTTTTGATCACTTTTATTACAATTTTTATAGGACGTGAAATGACAAAAAAAACGCTATTTTGGCATCTGGAATTTATTTCTTCTACGGTTTTCAGCGTACGGGATAAATAATGTTATATTTTAATAGATCAGACTTTTTCGGGCGCAGACTTTTTTATTTTTTTACACTTTAAAACATTTTTTTTTTTTTTTTTACTTTAACTTTGAGTCTCCCTAGTGTGTTTCACCACTGTACCATTGTATAGACAATGCCTTAGGGTGTACCAAGATGGCGGTTTCCCCACTTCCTGTATGGGGCTGGAAGTGGGGAAATCGAAAACATGGCAGAGATGGAAGCCTTCACAAGGCTTCCAGCTGCCATGTTCAGCGATCGGGACACAGCGATTTCACCGCTGATGTACCGCTCACAGTGAGAAACGGTGAGCGGCACAATTTCTCATTGATTTAGACCCTGCGCCCATCTTTGCCACAGTGTCTAATGGGTTAAACAGCACGGGGTGGCGGCGGCTGTAACCGCCGGGTGTTAGCTGCAATTAGCCGCTGACACCCGGCAAATTGCAGCTAACCACTTACCGACATCAGGATGTATCCAGGATGTATCAATCCATTGGTAAGGGGTTAAAAAAGTTTAAATGTTTTTCATGTTTTAAATTTGCACTGCAGCGCTATTTTCTGTGACCAATAGCTTTCTGGTTTTTCAATTGATGGACCTGCGTGAGGGCTCCTTTTTTGCAGACTGAAGTATAATTTTTATTGGTACCATTTTTGGACACGTGACTTTTTGATTACAAAATTTTGGTGACACAAAATGGCCAAAAAACGCAGAATTGGTGTTGCCATTTTTTTTTCTTTTTCAGTTTTCACCGTACAGGATAAATGATTTTATATTTTAATAGATCAAACTATTATGGAAACAGCAATATCAATTATGTGTAACTTTTATTTATTTTTAATGAAAAAGGGAGGTGTTTTGAACTTTTTGTATTTTTTATATTCTTAAACCCTTTTTTTTTTTCATTTATACATGTAGTCCTTCTAGGGCACTTGACCACCAGGGAGCACAGTTGTTTGTACACCGTTCTGCTCTATTTATATAATGCAGAAGAGTTCACCAAGATGCCACGGCCGCTACTGGCTAAGGCATCTGTTAGGTTACCACGCCAGGATCTGAGCTAGCTCTGATCCTGGACACCCTACCCTCACTATGCAAGCACCTGTTTCGTATGCTGCCTCACTGGATCCAGGGCTATTTCTAGGCTAAGTTGCACTCAGGGCACGGAGAAAGAATTCCTCCCCCTCCCACATTCACATGTTGCGCCACACTGTGATGCATCACATCACCATTAATTAGTTCCTGACTGCCCCCCTTTTACTATCACATTTTCCCTTTCTCTAGTACATTAGGGTTTGAATTCTGTAACGCTTTCTTGCACTCAGTTTTTCTACTAATTTTTTTCACTGCTGCATCACGCTGCCCGTGACACTAATCTGTATATACAACACTCATTGAGTGCTGTATATACAAACAGGGCCGCCGTTAGGGCAGTAGAGCTGGTTCTGCCACACGGAGCCCAGCCACACTGTGAAACAGGTGGGGCCACTTGCTTCACAGGAATGGTAGAAAGAGCAGGCCACAGGCCTGTCTCTTCTACCATATTGGCTATCTCAATTGTATGTGCATCCTTGCGATGCATAAAAACTTGAATTGTGTGACTGAGCAGAGAGGGCTATGCGCTCCCTGCCCCTGCTGTATGTCGCTGTGCAGGCGGCGCAATGAAGTGAAAGGCTTGCCGGGGGAGGGTGGAGAGGTGAGTACTTATCTACTGTGGGCCACTATTTACTTACCTTCTGAGGGTCCCTACCTAATTACTAGGGGCCTCTATCTACTTACCTACCTATTGGAGGCCCCTATCTACCTAACTACTGGGTGCCCCTATCTACCTGCTTACTGTGGGGACTCTACCTACCTACTGGGGCCCATACCTACCTACTGGGGACCCCTATCTACCTTCCTACTGTGGGTCCCTACCTATTGGAGGCCCCTATCTTCCTACCCACCTACTGGGGGCCCTTATCTGCCTACCTATTGGGAGGATTCTACCTTCCTACTAGTGGCCCCTATCTACCTACCTACCTGCTGTGGGCCTCTATCTAACTACCTACTGGGGGTCCCTATCTACTTGCCTTCATACTGGGGTCCCCTATCTAGTTACCTACCTACTGGGGGGACTCTACCTACCTACTGGTGGGACTTTTATAATTACTTACAGGGAGGTCTATATACACCTTCCTACCAAGATGGGCTATATACCTAGCTATCAGGATCCCTACCTACCTAACTACCAGGGAATCAAAGGGGTAATTATTACCATTTGGGGCACTATGGTTGGGGAGTTTGTACTTGGGAGGAGGGTACAGTTGAGAAGATAATAAAAAAGAGAGCAGTATCAGGTGTTTGTGTTGTGAAATCTGCAGAGACGAGTGGTGGCCAGGAGAAGTCTTCATGGTAGCCTGGACCAGATGGAGAAGAGAAAGAGAATAACTTATCAGACAGGACGTCACCTGTGAGTCACTAAATGTAACTGCAATGTGTGAACTTGTATCTACCACTGTATGGAGGTAATATACAGTCTGCAGAGCCTGTGTACACTGGTATTCACTACTATATGGTGGTAATATACAGTCTGCAGAGCCTGTGACAAAGAGGAGCCCAGATGCTTCCGTGTTACGAGGCCCATCCAAAAGTTGGCTATGGGGCCCAGGCTTCTCTAGTTACGCCCCTGCTTTTAGTGTAATGGTTTATATTCAGGAACAGTGTTGTGGTATTATGATGGTATTATTTGGTCTTTGTATAGTAGTAATATTATGGCTTTCTGCGCTTATCTTTCCTCACATAAAAAAGAAATCATTGAGAGTAATTGAAAAAGTTCAAATAACTTTGTGTGTCTTAATATTATGGTGTATTATCTATCAAGTTCATCTTTGTTACATCTGTACACTGATTTGGTCAAAGCTGTTTTAGTAGCACATGAAGGACCTTCAGTATACAGGCAGTCCCCGGGTTACGAACGGGATAGGGACAGTAGGTTTGTTCTTCAGTTGAAATTGTATGTACGTCGGATAAGATATATGTAGTAAATGTAACTCTAGCACAAACTTTTTTTTTTTAAGTTTGGGATGGTGCAGGGAAGGGTTTTTACATGTTTTGCTGTCTGTGCCCCTGTTAAGAGGATTTCACCTCATGTGCTGCTGTGGCATGATGGAACTTGTCATTCCACAGCTACTATCTACTGTGGAACAAGGAACTACAAATGCCAGCATTCCATATAAGTCTCCGTTTGGAACTAGAGGACAGATGTAAGTCAGAACGGTGTAAAACGGGGACTGCCTGTATTAGGTATTAGGCTAAGTTTATACAGTAATGTTTTCATATTTCCCACATCCCCAGTATATTGGGGCTACGAGAATCCAACGGGAGCCCCGGGAACTATAAAACATGTTCTCGATTCCGCTGGCCAGCCGGAGGTTTAGGAAACCATCAGTTGAAAATCTGTACTGTGTAGACTACAGCATAGATTTTCTATTGATGTCTACACAGCACTAGGTTCAGTTGGATTGAAGGGGATTCTAAATACTGAATCCGCCAAAAATCCAACCATAACGTTGAGCTATGTAGACATAGCCTTAATGTTATGGCTGATCAGTTTACATGTTTTATGCCTATTTCTAGAAGCTCATCTGCCTGACATTTCTGTCTGGCATTCAAGTAATTTGTTAATCCTCATCCAAAGTGCACCTAGATTGTACTTTGACTCATTTCCAAAAAATATACAGTACATTGGAAATGCTGTTCTGTAACTTTAGCACTTTGTGCTTTGAATAACATGTCTCCTGATGTATTCCTCAGGCTTTGTCCATGATACTTCTCCCCCCTTTAAGTGTAAGCAATCTGATATCTAACATTTTGACTCCTCAGCCAGATTTATCATGTCCATAGCACAAAGCTTTTACTGTATTTGTTAGAGGCACACCTCATAGTATCCTACTGTGCCTACATAATAGTGCCACTCAGTGCATAAACATGAGCAATATACATTGTTCACATTCATTTGATCTACAAAGCCCATTTAATAGTGTCATAATGTAGACAAATATAACCTTCTGATAGTGCCCACATAACATAGTCACACAGAACCTATAAAACAGTGTAATACAACACATAAAACATTGACGTATAAATGTTCTGTCCTTCTGCTCTTACAAAAAAAAATAATGGTTAGAAATGCTTGTATGAGCAACTTTATTGATTTTAATGTATTTTTTGTGGCACAAGCTGGTATCATCTCTGGTTTCTACTTCATGGTCAGAAATAGATAGGAAGATAAATAGTGAAAACAGAAGTGAGACACTAGTGTGAACATACATCTAGAGAAGCATATAATACATACGTGCATTGTGCGTTTTGTACTTTTTAGTGTTAATTTTTTGTTGTGTTTTGAGAGGGAAGGGAGTATAAATCTATATATTTTAGCACATGCTATCAAAAATAAGAACCCAGCAATGTTCTTGCTTGACTTTCTGTTTAATGTTAAGGAAAAGAGTTAATCTTTTACCCTCATCTACTTCATAAGAACAAGTAATACATTACCTCTTGCTTACTTCCTGTGTCATATCCAGTCTTGTACAAGTATATAGTTCAAGTGTTGTACATTTAGCGCCACCTTGTGTTTTCTGCATATACTAGAGAATAAAAGTGATATCTAAATTGGATATTCTTTTATGCATTGTTGTGTGTTAGTATTTTCTAACCATGTTCCATGTATTATTGGCAACCAATTATGTTTTCTATTCATATTATATTTTTTGCAGCTGTTCTTAGAATTCATAACAAAGAGGCTCGTATAGTCCTATGCATTTTCATTTCAAACATTATTTTATTATGAATTTGATGCATTAAGCTCAGTATACAGGTCATAAGTATCTGATTTAGTTGTATAGTCATCATCTAATTTAAATATAAATTATAAAAATTTTCTGTTGGGAACTTATAATTGATGATCAGTTATTGCTTTGTTAACAAGCCTAACATGTACATTGATATTATTGTAGCAGGTAATAATGTGGTAGAACCTTCTATTTGCTCGGATCAGTCTTTATGGTGCTACTGCCCCTCTGTTTGCCTCCACCTTCATTCAGAGGCAGGGTCGTAACTAGATAACAGGGCCGGACTGGGAATAAAAATCAGCCCTGGCACTAAGCCCCCAGCAGCCCACATACAATATCCGCTTAAAAAATTCCCCTCATTCTCGCACCTCGCCACTTTCTAAAATAAACTACACTGTAAAGCTGCTTTCACACAGAGCATTTTTTATGTGTTTTTGGTGCGTTTTTGTGCAGAAAGGCAGAGTAGTTAATGCTGTACATTTCTGCACAAAAAAACGCATTAAAAAAATGCACCAAAACTGCTCTGTGTGAGAGCCCCCTACACACAAGCAAGAAAGAAACAGTGGTGCAGAGAAACCCCTCATCACAGAGTCAGGTGTGCACTTGCTTTACAATCAGGGACAAGCCCACACTGACACTACATAAGCAACAACATAACCTACAACCCTACCAATCACATCACCAGTAGTCAGGTCACCATCACATGAATACAGCCCTGATTCAATATAGAAGTAAAATTATCCCTGACAGCAGGGACTCACAGGAGACTTCATATCTGATGGGAGTTGTTCTCTTCTCCTTTTCTTCTTCTGGCCCAAACCTCCATGGTGTCTTCCCTGATGAGTCGTTCCCTTCCATTTCTTTCTCTGTCCGGTACAGCATGCAGTGTCTTCTTCTAGTCGTCACTACTTGTCCCTGTAGAATTTACCACAAATACATCTTAGACTCCTCTCTTTTCCAGCACTTTCCTATCAATTCCCCAAACAGCGTATGTTAGACCCGAAAAATTAGAAATAAAAAAATGCCAGATAAGTGGCATGTAAATAGGTAGACTCCCATTAGGTAGGTAAACAGGGCCCTGTAATTAGCCCCAGTAACTAGCCAGGTAGCTGGCGCTGCCCACAGTCACTAGCCAGGTAGCTGCGGCTGCCCACAGTAACTAGCCAGGTAGCTGGGGCTGCCCACAGTAACTAGCCAGGTAGCTGGGGCTGTCCCCGGTAACTAACCAGGTAGCTGGGGCTGCCCACGGTAACTAGCCAGGTAGCTGGGGCTGCCCCCGGTAACTAGCCAGGTAGCGGGGGCTGCCCCCGGTAACTAGCCAGGTAGCTGGGGCTGCCCACGGTAACTATCCAGGTAGCTGGGGCTGCCCACGGTAACTAGCCAGGTAGCTGGGGCTGCCCACGGTAACTAGCCAGGTAGCTGGGACTGCCCACAGTAACTAGCCAGGTAGCTGGGGCTGCCCACAGTAACTAGCCAGGTAGCTGGGGCTGCCCACAGTAACTAGCCAGGTAGGGCCAGTAATTAGCCAGGCAGGGCCAGTAATTAGCCAGGCAGGGCCAGTATGTAGCCAGGCAGGGCCAGTATATAGGTAGGCAGGGCCAGTATATAGGTAGGCAGGACCACTTATAGGTAAACAGGGGCAGTATATAGGCAGACAGGGCTGGTAAATAGGCAGACAAGGCAGGTATATAGGTAGACAGGGCTGGTATATAGGCAGACAGGGCAGTATATAGGCAAACAGGGCTGGTATATAGGTAGACAGGGCAGCATATAGGCAGAAAGGGCAGCATATAGATAGACAGGGCTGGTATATAGGTAGCCAGGGCAGTATATAGGTAGACAGGGCAGTACATAGGCAGACAGGGCAGTACATAGGCAGACAGGGCAGTATATAGACAGACAGGGCAGGTATATAAGTAGACAGGGCAGCATATAGGCAGACAGGGCAGCATATAGGTGGATAGGGCAGTATATATTGTTGGATAGGGCAGCATATAGGCAGACAGGGCAGTATATAGGCGGATAGGGCAGTATATATTGTTGGATAGGGCAGCATATAGGCAGACAGGGCAGCATGTAGGCAGACAGGGCAGCATATAGGTGGATAGGGCAGTATATATTGTTGGATAGGGCAGCATATAGGCAGACAGGGCAGCATATAGGCGGATAGGGCAGTATATATTGTTGGACAGGGCAGCATATAGGCAGACAGGGCAGCATATAGGTAGACAGGGCCGTATATATTGTTGGATAGGGCAGCATATATAGTTGTATAGGGCAGTATAAAGGTGGATAGAGCAGCATATATAGTTTGATAGGGCAGTATATTGTTGGATAGGGCAGTATATAGGTGGATAGTGCAGCATATATTGTTGGATAGGGCAGTATATATTGTTGGATAGGGCAGTATATAGGTGGAAAGGGCAGCATATAAAGTTGGATAGGGCAGTATATATTATTTGATAGGGCAGTATATAAGTGGATAGGGCAGCATATATAGTTGGATAGGGCAGTATATATTGTTGGATAGGGCAGTGTATAGTTGGATAGGGCAGCATATATTGTTGGATAGGGCAGTATATAAGTGGATAGGGCAGCATATATAGTTGGATAGGGCAGTATATAGGTGGATAGGGCAGCATATATTGTTGGATAGGGCAGTATATATAGTTGGATAGGGCAGTATATATTATTGGATAGGGCAGTATATAGGTGAATAGGGCAGCATATATTGTTGAATAGGGCAGTATATAGGTGGATAGGGTAGTATATATTGTTGGATAGGGAAGTATATAGGTGGATAGGGCAGCATATATAGTTGGATAGGGCAGTATATAGGTGGATAGGGCAGCATATATAGTTGGATAGGGCAGTATATATAGTTGGATAGGGCAGTATATATAGTTGGATAGGGCAGCATATATAGGCAGGCAGGGCTAGTAGTTAAAAAAAATAAATAAATAAAAACAATACTTATCTGATGTCTCTGCTTCCTCTTCTGTCCTCTTCCCTGGAGTGCCGCCGGCAGCAGTGTGCAGGAAGCGGAGCGGGCACGCGATGATGTCAGCACATTGCGCGCCTGCCCAGCGGCCTCCTGGGAGATGAACAGACGGGATCAATAGATCCCCGCTGTTCAGCCTCGGCTGCTGCTTGCGGCGGCCGTGATGGCTGCATGGCTGGGTCAGTGATCCGGCCGTGCAGTCGTGTGGCGAGGGGGGCCTGTTGGCCCCCTGCCACAGAGGTCCGGTCGCTGATGTGACCATTGTGGCCCCAGTAGCACGCCACAGACCGGCGCCGGCACTCGGGGCCCGCTGGGGGGAAAACACTGGTCCCCTCGGCTGGCGATCCGAGCCGGCCCTGCGGCCCGGAACCCAGCGGCCCGCCGGGCAAATGCCCGGTTTGCCCTATGGGCAATCCGGGCCTGCTAGATAACACTGGGCCGCATAGAAAACTTTTGAATAGGGTTCCTCCTCAACCGCGAACATTTACCAGTACCTCTCAATAGTCATACAGTTATTAACTAATACAAGGAGCAAATAATTTACCATACATTTATCCGACACAGTGCTACCAATCAAATTCCACTACCAAGAGCAACACTACCAATAATGCTTCTACATATGGACCAGATAATACCACCAGACCATGACCACATATCCCCACCATATTGTGACTGAATCATACTGAATAAAGATCAGTATACAAAGACCAATATTACTGCCCGCCAAATGGTGACCATATACAGTAGTGGTAGATACTACCACTACATGGGCGCTCTGCAAACGGTACACTTTCCATGGGGTGATAGGTGGAAGTGAGGGGCTTGTGGGGTAAAACCAGGTATTGTCATGGTCAGACTCATCAGAGGTAGGAGGTTGATCTGCTAGGTCACTGTCGGGAGTTGGCATAACCTTGTAGAAAACTGTAGTGATTTGGCAGAGGATGGAGAATCGACAGAGGTAATGGAATGCCAACTTCTGACTTGGTACTTGGAGGTGGATGTGCTTGAAGGAAAGCTTGGCCTTATCCTCCAGCTGGTACCTTGAAGGAGCCTTGCATTTTTGTCAGCCTGCTTCTTGGACCGAGCAGAGGCATAAAGTAGACTCTGTCAGGAAGTTGCGCACCTGAATATTGACTGCCGGGACATCTAAGTTGGCAGGAAGAGGCAGAGGGAGTCGCAGATGATAACAAACACAAAGTGGAAGAGTGAACTCCCCGAGGACACCCTTAAATGGTTGTTGTAGGTGAACTTAGCCCAGGAGAGGAGAGACCCCAAAACATGTTGCCGTGCCAACACAAAGTGGTGTAGATACTTCCCCAGTATCTAACTGACCTGTTCTACTTGGCCATTGGACTGTGGATGGTAGGCACTTGATTTGAAGCTGGGAACAAATTACATGTCAAAATTAGGAGGTAAACTGTACTCCTCTATCAAAGACAATGTGGATCAGCATCCCATGCTGGCAAAAGATGTGCTGAAGAATAAGGTAGCCATTTAAAGCGCCGACAGAAGACCTGGAAGGGAGTAAAGAGTTCCATTTTGAAAAAGTGGTCTATGACAACCCAGATGACAGAACAGCCTGAGAAGAGGGAAAGATCAGTCATGAAGTCCATGGCAATATGTGTCCAAGGAACTTTGGGCACTGTTAAGGGCCACAGGAGACCAGCAGGCTTCTGATGGGAGCTCTTGTTGAGCACAGTTAGAACTGACCACTATGGAGTCCTTAACATCCTGCACAAGAGGTGGTTATAAGTAGTGCCTTTTTTTCTAGGATTCCTTGTAAAAGTGAAACATTTTCAACTAAAATTGCAGATTGTTAGAAAAAAAACCATTTTCATTTTCACAGCCTAACACTAAAAAATGTGTGAAACACCTGTTGGGTCGATATACTCACTACACCTCTGAATATATTAAGGGGCGCAGCTTCCAATATGGGGTCTTTTTAGGAGTGTTTATTAAGTGTTAGCACCTTAGAAAATCGTAATGAAAATGAGACCCCAAAGTCCGGTAGGTGCTCCTCCTATTCTGGGGCTTGTGGTTGAGTCAAATAGCGCACTAGGGCAGATAAATAGCCCAAAGTTAAAGGGTTTACGCTACTCCCTAATATCAAAAATACTATGCCAGATAGGGAGATAAAGAAGAACTGAAATATAACTTTTAATAAATATACTAATAAAATCTCAAAGAAGGCCGAAAAAGACAAACAGACAAGTGCACTAGTAATAACACCCTACAAAAACTAAAATATACCCTAACCTACTGAAATACGGGATAGTCGTCCCAATAAGGACGTTCCCGTCTGGAACCTAACCCTTGCACTAATCTAACCCTAAATACCCCTGTCCCAAAATGTTTCAACCTTTCCCAGATATCAACAAGGTCTCCTCAGGGGACTATTTATACGGGGAAAAAAGAAAAAAAGGGGGTATACAAGATATTATATCACGGGTATAGATAAAGATGTACTTAAGGGATACACACAATACCATAACAAGGGTATAAGCAACAGTGTATTAGGTGCTCAAATTTTCAAAATGACCAAATACACTGAACAATGAAAAGTGCACACCCCCACCTAAAATAAACACTACAGCATACATGTAAATCCCCCTTATGATGTTAATCTGTGATAATCACAAAGGGTAAACTGCTTAGAGAACTAGAAATCTATCCATTCAATATAAACAGACACTGTTACCACAATAGGATGTCTGTTCTGACATGACTGTCTTAATAGCAAGACAGCCACTATCTCAGAAATGATGTATGTAAAGACACCTTACCAAACGAAGCAATATCGCCTGACCTGGAAAGGTAGTCTCCAAATGGATAGAAGATTACTTCCTAGTTCAACTAGCATCGTGAGGTGACGGCGAACAATGCCGCTCACACGGGGGACATCGGGCGCGACTTCAGCTTGCGCTAAAGGGACCTGCGCCAGTCACCTCACAATATCGCGTCCGAGCGGACCCAGCTCAACGCGACCGCAGTCAATGCTGCAGGTGATGAAACACTTAACGGGTTAATAAACTTCCTAAATGCTGTTTTGAATCCTTTAAGGGGTGTAGTTTCTTAGATGGAGTCATTTATGGGGGTAATATACAGGCTCCTCAAAGCCACATCAAAGCTGGACTAGTCCTTAAAAAAATCAATGTTGCTAATTATTCTGGAAAATGTGAAAAATTACTACTAAATTTCTCAGCCCCCTAATGTCACAAAAAAAATTAAAAGACATTTAAAAATAATGCCAACCAGCAGTAGACATATGGTAGATGCTAGTTGTAAACTATTTGTTTGTGGAATAATCGGTCTTGCACGCATACATTTTTTAACTTTGAAAATGGCAAATATTTCAGAATTTTCAAGACATTTTGATATTTTTCACAAATAAACAAGGATAACATGGACCAAAGTTTTTTACTAACGTAAGGGGCCGTTCACACGGCTTATTGCAGGGACGGATTGCAGCCATATTGCGCTGCAATACGGCTGGAATCCGTCCCAGCCATTACGGTACTCCACAGTTCTCATAGAGAACTATGGATTCTGTCTCTCCTCCCTGCTCGGCGAATACGCCGGGCGGGGAGGAAGTGAGATGTTCATTATCCTGGCGGGATATGTGCCGTGGATAATGAAAGTCTATAGGGCCGGCGGGCAGCGCCCCCGCTCCGCCCCTTACTCAAGCCATAATTGCGGGCGAAAAATCTGTCCCGTAATTATGGCTTGAATAAGCCGTGTGAACCCTCAAGCACAATGTGTCACAAGAAAACTTTCTATTCTCTGAATCACATGGATAGGTAAAAGTATCAAAAACTTATTCTCACTTAAATTGACACATGTCAGTTTTAAAAATGGGGCTCTGCCAGGGAGGTCAAAACTGGCTCCGTACTTAAGGGTTAAAAGAGGACTGTAATGACCATTAGTCAATTTATTTACATATTTTCAGAAGGGATAACAGAGGAATGGCACAATGCACAGTTCTAATGCTGCTTTATCATTGGTACTTCATGGGAAATACAATACTTTATTTATTAGAGCTGAAATTATTATTATTATTATTATTTATTTTAGAGCGCCCTTGGTTCCAGGGCACTGTACAATTGGGTTGCATACATAACATAGGTCAAACAAGGTCAAACAAGTACAAGGGTGACAAATTAATAACTAACAACTGGTACAGAGGGAGAGAGGTCCCTGCCCGCGAGGGCTTACAATCTACAAGGAAGGTGGGAAGAGACAGATGGTGAGGGGCAGACATGTTTGTGTGGTGGAGTAGTAGCAATGGGGTTATTGTTGGTTATAAGTAATCCTGAAGAGATGGGTTTTCAGGTTGCTTTTAAGGCAAGTGAGAGAGGGGGAGAGTGTGATGTGTTGGGGCAGTGAGTTCCAGAGTGTGGGGGAAGCACGAGGAAAATTCATCATTACATATGTTGTAATTTTTATAATAAAACATAGTCTGTAGAAATAAGTCAGTGGTGCCATTGGTGAGCCATAGTGTTGAGCGATTATAATCGACAAAGTTGAAATCGGCACGGTTTTTTATGTTGATCGGAATTTTCCGATCACGCGTTAATTTAGGTGAGAATCTGCGCATAATCTATTACTATCATGCCATTTTTGGCGCTTCCTGTCATTTTGGCGGCCAGCAAATCAGCTTAGAGAATAGAGCAGGGTGAGCTGGGTGTGCGACGTCATGACTGTGATGTGTATGACTGTGATTGGCTGGAAAAATCACATGACCTCGTTTTACATAGAACAGCCCTTCCTGTTCAGCATCAGTGTGTCTCTGTGTCTCATAAGAGCAGGACATGTAGTCAGCTTTCTCTCAGCGACACAGTTCTCTTTGTTCACACAGACAACTATGCTTTTAGCTGTGAACATTAGAACATAGGTAGATTAGAGAATTTCAGTTTTTAGTTAGTTAGGCTGAGACTTTGAAAGAAGCATCTAGCGCTGTACAGCCGTGGGGTGTGTGGGGGTGTGCGGGCCGACACACAGCAGCAGGCAGGCTTTTTAAAGGAGAGTGTATATTGTGCAGTCCAGACTGCTTTGACCCTGCATTGAAATGGCTTTTTATTACCAGTTACACGATTTAATTTGTTTTTTTTTCACTTTTGTGCAGCCCAGTTTTGTTCAAAGACCCACTTTATACTTACAATAGGATACAGAACTTTTCTAGTCACCGCAGGTGTATTTCATTGGTGCAAAAACCACCTTTTATTATCCGTACACAATTTAATTAGGTTTTTTTCACTTTGGCGCAGGCCATTTTGGTTCAAAGACCCACCTTATACTTACATTAGGATACAGAACTTTTCTAGTCACTGCAGGTGTATTTCATTGGTGCAAAAACCACCTTTTATTATCCGTACACAATTTAATTAGGTTTTTTTCACTTTGGCGCAGGCCATTTTTGTTAAAGGACCCACCTTGTACTTACATTACGATACAGAAATTTGCTAGTACTTGCAGGTGTATATCAAAGGGCAAAACCCACCTTTTATTATCCCTATACATTTCAAACCGGTGTTTTTTTTTACTTTGGTGCGGCCCAGTTTTTTTTTCATAGACCCCCTTTTTGTACTTAAATTTGAATACAGAAATTTTTTGTTACTGTTGGTTATTTCATTGGGGGAAAAAAACCACCGTTTTTTTATCCGTAAAAAACCTTTTAAATGGGCTATATTGCCGGGGTTTGAGCGCTATTTTTTTTTCAAAAATTTACGTTGAAAGACAATCTGATAGAAAAAATTTTTTAGCCCAAATGTTTTTCCCTTTTTTCATTGATGCAAAAAAACACAATTTCTCATCAGTGTAAAAATTCTGAAAAGTTTTTTTTGCGCCCTTGGGGGGATTTTTCCCTTTTTTCGCAGATAGCGCAATTGGGATGAAAGGTTTTTTTGGGAAAAATATCAATTCCCATTCCCCACTGGGGACTTGTAAATCCCTGGGGCAGGAAGAACACGTTTTTATTTTGTCCTTACGGTTCTTTCCCCCAACCCCATTTCACAGGTATTCGCCAAAAAACATTTCAGTTTTTAATCCAAATTGGGCTGTAGGAAAAAGGGAAATTTTAAAAAATAGCTGTTTATTTCCCCCTCCCTTTTTAAAAAGAGACTGTCAAAAACTCTTTCCCAATTTTTTTTTCATTTTTACTTTCTGAACAAAGGATTTGAAATGCCCGGTGGTAAGCGAGCAAAGAGGGGGGTTTTGGAAAATGGGGGGTAGAGGTTTAAAAGGGGAAAAGGGGCTCCTTCCAGTGCTGGCGACAACACCAAAACCAGCGGATCGTCATTGCAACCGTCAGTCCGTCATCGCTGGGTCAGGGCCCCTTGAATCTCAGAAAAGAACAGCGCAAACCCAAACTGTTTTTTCAATTTGGGTTAAATTTCAAAATGCATCCAGCACCCTTTCCTCCTCTACCTCCCATTTACGGCACAAATGTCCCTCATCAAACATCGCAGAAACCATCCCCAAAATGAAACGCGGGAGCCCAAATGTCAATTGTGTACCCCCCACTGGGGGGAAAATCCAATTTTTTGCCCACCCTTTTATGAAAAAAAATGCGGTTTTGGGGGGAAAGGCATTTTTCCCAAAAAAACAAGAGGCCAAAAAGGATGATTTTGGGCTTTCTCCCTTCGCCCATTATGATGCCTCAGAGGAGGAGAAAAGGGAAACCGGTCAATTTGGCAAAAAAACCCGGGCGGGGGTCGGGAACCCTTTCAGTGCCCTTTCTTGGAGCCCCAGTTCCTGGATCAGAATGTCAGGACGACGAAGTCACCCCGTTTGATGAAGATGATGACGACCTTTGGGGCCAACGTGGTCCCTTTTTACAGAATTTGCGAGCGGCTTCAAAACACTGGAAAAAGGAAAGGGAAACGAAAGGGGTAGTGTCAGTACGGGTCCCGCCTAAAAAAGGGGGAGGGGTCGCAGAATTCCGCTGAGAGGAATATCCCCAGCCACGTCACGGAAACCCCCCTCCTCGCTTATCGCCTTTACAACCTAGGCCCTTTTTTGGCAAGGGCCCCTGATTCACCCAGCAAAATTTAAATGCCGCCTTTGCCCTAAACCATCAGTAAAAGGCAAGAAAAACTTAGGTGTTTAACCACCACCAAAAAAGTCAAATCACATGCCCCTGAATGCCCTTGATTGGGAAAAGGAGGGAACACTTGGCAAAAAAAGGGCCCCACCAAACCGGGTTTTCCCAAACCCCTGTCACACCCCCTGTCTCCCCCCCTCCTCCCCCCACCACCAAGCAGTCCTCAGCTGCCCATGTCTCTCAGAGTCATGATCAGGGATCAGCCTCCGCTTCAGCCTCCACCGTTGCCCGAGTACCACCAGCATCACCAGAGACCCATCCTACCCCTTCTCCTTCCGCCAGTTTGACGACCTGCACGCCGTACAGCGGCCAGTCTAGCAGCCACCCTTTCTGTTTCCGGGTTGGGAGCAGAAGAAACACTTTAAAACCCCAAACCATCCCAAACCAAAAGCCTGAATGTCGGCAGTGCCAGGCTTTTGGGCCCTTTGGGAAATGTTGCCTTTCCGTCTGGTGGACACAGATGGGTTCCGGCACGTCATGGCCCTTGCCTGGCCCCACTACCAAATGCCGAGCAGGAATTTCTTTGCCAGAAAAGCCGTCCCTGCCCTGGCCAGCCACGTATCATCTAAAATTATAAGCACGTTGTCTGCATCTGTGTCCGGAAAAGTCCATCTGACCACCGACACATGGACTAGTAAGCACGACCAAGGCCCTATATCTCTGTGACAGCTCACTGGGTGAGCGGGGTTTGGATGCCCTCTGGGGGTTTGACGGTGGCTCTCAGGCTCGGCGCACGCTCTCAAAACTGCAGCGATGGTGCAGGGTTCTTTCCCCCAAGGTCCTCTGGTGGCATCACGTGCTCAGAGAAAACCAGGCCATGTTGAATTAATCTGTCTTGGGAGACCGTCCACACACAGGTCAGGAGCTGTGGAGGGCTCTCCGCAACGAGACCGAGCCCCTAGCTGGGTGACAAGAACCTTGTGCCAGGCAAGGTGGTTTTGCGATAACGGTCTAAATCGCTGGCCGCCCTTAAGATCTTTAGGCTAGAGCACATCCCTTGCATGGCACAGTTCATGAACCTTGTCGTCCAGAAATTTCTAAAGCGCTACCCGGGTCTGGACTGCCTGCTGAGAAAGGCTCGAGGTCTGAGTTCGCACTTCCACCGTTCGCACCCTGCTGCGTCCCGCCTGGCTGCGTTGCAGCATCAGCTCGGCCTCCCCGTCAACCGTCTCATTGTTGACGTGGCAACACACTGGAATTCCACCCTTCACTTTGCTCCAGCGATTGTGGCAGCAAGCAATGAAATTAGGGGCAGTAACGAGTGAACATGGGCCTACAGCAGCGGTGGGCGGTCCTCGGGGTGTTGAGTCACCGGAGTGGAGGCGGTAAAAAGAACTTTTCACCATCCTTGCCAGTTTTAAAAGAAGCGACCAAAATGGTCAGTGCAGACAATGCCCTTGTCAGCATGAGCATTGGGGATCTTATTTTCTGGAACGATTTTTGGGGACACTCTGAAACATCAGGTCCAACCAGCGACAAAGGAGATGGATACAGATGCGGACACGGAGCCTTTCTCTCCGTCGAATCCAGAAGGCCCGACAGTTTCACAATTTTATCGGTCTTCATTAGGCAGTGTTTCAGGGTCCAGGGCTGGGCGCAAGGGGGCGCCTCAGCTTCAGGGTGCATCATCTGAGACAAGTCAGGGCTGTTTTTGAACTGTGCTGGAGGAAGCGGGAGGAGGGGGAAAGGTATTCCTGGACACCGACGTATACCGACGTCCCTGCCTTGGGAAAGGGGGTTGGCGCGAATTTGAGGCGGAGGAGGAAGATGAGGAAGATCAGTTTGCTAGTCCCCCTTCGACCCAGAGGCTTGGGGAAATCAAGGCTCCATCTCTCACATAAGTGCTTGGATGCTCCATTTCCTCCAACATGATCCTCGCATTAAGGCCAGCAAAATGAACAACATTACTGGGTGGCCACCCTCCTGGATCCCCGGTACAAAACAAACACTTTCCTTCTAACCCACCCAAATAGAGAGTAAAATGCAGGAAATGGAGACCTTGCTGATTGATCAACTGGGGGACATTTTGTTGCGTCGCTTCACGTTCTTCAAATGTCACGGTGGAGCAACGTCAGCGACATGAATAGCAGTAGAGTGCCAAGTACCGTAGCGGCACAGCAGTCGGAAATGTGGCAGAAGCCTAATGGGTGCCCTCGGGCAAATTCTTTATTTACCACCCCCACCAAGGGCATGTAATGCAGGGCACAGATACAAAAACACAGAGCCCAGCTTAAGATCATGGTCCCACGACTATCTGCGTCTCAACGCCGATGTTTTTGGATGTGTTCCGGACCCAATTGACTTCTGGGTATCCAAAATGGATGAATGGCCCGAGCTCGCTCGCCACGCCATAAAGGTGTTGTCCTGCCCAGCAGCTAGCGTCATATCTGAGCGGACCTTCAGCACAGCTGGAGGAGTCATTACAGACATATGCATCCGACTTCCACAGATAATGTGGATCGTTTGACTCTCAAGATGAATCAGGCATGGATCTCTGATGATGTTGTAGCCCCAATTGCCAAGGTCACCGATTAGTTGCCGATCTACTTCACATTCCTCTTCCAAAAGAAATGGTCCTCTTGAAAACTTTTTAAAAAAAAAAAATGATAATTTCTTACTGCAATTTTTATTCTCAGTTCCCAAAAGATCATTTTACGGTTTTGGCGGTATGGAGACTGTAAAAGACAACAAGGTTTCATGACAAAACCCCCATTCCATTTACTCACTTCAAACTTTTGAATTTTTCGCATTGTCAATGGTTTTGGGGTCAAGTTGCTGTGAGATACAGCTATAATCTGGTCCTTTGGAACAGAAATGTGGCTTCTAAAGTGGGCATTTCTCCTCACAATTTTTAAACAGTGGCTGAGAAGTTTATTTTTATAATTTTTTTGGGGCATGTGCTTTTAAATGCAGCAAAAATACAGGTCCTATTAAAAAAAAATGTGTTCTAACAGACATTTGTTCTTCACAATTGTCAAGAGTGGCTCATGGGGCATGTTTTGAATTTTTGGGGGGCATAGTTGCTGTGAAATGCAGCTATTTCTACAGATCCTATTGTAAAAAATGTTTGGGTTTTTAAACAGACATTTGTTCTTCACAATTGTCAAGAGTGGCTCAAGGTGATGGTGCTGTCAGAAAACAGGAAAAGGTAGGACACTGTTAATGGACACATATTGCAAAATGACTTGTTTTTGCAAGATCTTTAACATAGCTAGCAATGCCTTAGTGAGACACCCATTTAATACAATTAAAAAAAGAGAAACAAAGACGTGGTGGGATTCCATCCTATTTTAAAAATGTGTTTTCTAGAATTAAACTACTAAAAAACTTGCATGTACAAAATAGCTGATACAAATATTCTTCTGAATTGTACAAGGGAGGTACAGGAAGACTTGAACAGAAGTAGGTTACCCAGGACAGGTATAGTCAATGTCCAGTTCAACTAAAATGGTGGTTGAAAGACTCCTTTTTCCGGCACTTCTTAATCTGTGGGTCAGACAGGTTTAATGGTCATACTGTGGTACAGAACAGGTATAGTCTATGTCCAGTGAAACTAAAATGGTGGTTGAAAGACTCCTTTTTCCTGCACTTTTTAATCTGTGGGTCAGACAGGTTTAATGGTCATACTGTGGTACAGAACAGGTATAGTCAATGTCCAGTTCAACTAAAATGGTGATTCAAAGACTCCTTTTTCCGGCACTTTTTAATCTGTGGGTCAGACAGGTTTGGGGCTCATGCTGTGGCCCAGGACAGGGATAGTCTATGTCCAGTTCAACTAAAATGGTGGTTCAAAGACTCCTTTTTCCGGCACTTTTTAAATCTTGGGGTCATGCAGGTTCGGGGCTCATGCTGTGGCCCAGGACAGGTATAGTCAATGTCCAGTGAAACTAAAATGGTGGTTGAAAGACTCCTTTTTCCGGCACTTTTTAATCTGGGGGTCATGCAGGTTTGGGGCTCATGCTGTGGCCCAGGACAGGTATAGTCAATGTCCAGTTAAAGTAAAATGGTGGTTCAAAGACTCCTTTTTCCGGCACTTTTCTAATCTGGGGGTCATGTAGGTTTGATGGTCATACTGTGGTCCAGGACAGGCATAGTCAATGTCCAGTTCAACTAAAATGGTGGTTCAAAGACTCCTTTTTACGGCACTTTTTAATCTATGGGTCAGACAGGTTTAATGGTCATAATGCGGTCTAGGACAGGTATAGTCAATGTCCAGTTCAACTAAAATGGTGGTTGAAAGAATCCTTTTTCCGGCACCTTTTTAATGTGGGGGTCATGCAGGTTTGGGGCTCATGCTGTGGCCCAGGACAAGTATAGTCAATATCCAGTTCAACTAAAATGGTGGTTCAAAGACTCCTTTTTCCGGCACTTTTTGAATCCGGGGGTCATGTAGATTTAAGGGTCATGCTGCAGTGCAAGACAGGCATAGTCAATGTCCAGTTCAAGTAAAATGATGGTTCAAATAATACTGCCTTCTGGCACTTTTTAATTTGTGGGTCATGCAGGTTTAAGGGTCATGCTGTGGTACAAGACAGGGATAGTGAATGGTCTGTGACTTTTTTTCTGTGACCTTATTAACCTAAGTGTGTTGCCTAAGATGTAGCATGTATCCAGTTTACTGTTGTGGATGTTAATTCCAGCTTCTCCAGCCCTGTTTGGGTAGTAGGAATTATAACGTGTTGTTACCTCTACCATAGAATTTAATAGGTCATCGGCTATAACCATTATCGATTATCGGAAATCGTCTTGATAATTAACCATATCGACTATCGACCCGATGACGATAGTCGACGTAATCGCTCATCATTAGTGAGCTATTATGTAATACTATAGAAGAAAAACGTAACTTTATAAACTTGGGTTAGTTACCAATTTTAATATCACCTTTAAATACATTCTAGTACATATATGTTTTCGTTTCCTATGTAATTATATATTTATATCTCTTTTCTAAGTAAAGCCTTATTCCTCAAATACTGTTCAAGGCATTTTATTGCTGTATTATCCAAAGCTGGGTGAAAGTTATTAGCAAAAAGATGATGTTGTTTTAACAACCAATTTAAATCTCCAGACCCATAGATACAAATGAGGTGACGATGGATGCCTGTGCATGGGAAGGGGGGTGGGGGGGGGGGGGATGCAGCCCCTTTAAACACAGTCCCTTCATGAGATGTTCACTTCACAACCCTTGAAATAGATTGCAGGTCTGACACATCATACTTTTTATTATGAAGATCTGATCCAGGAACTCCAGGCATATGAATCAAGTTTTCCCAAAAATGTTCCTCTGGGTTGTAAGTGTTCTTTTCCCACTGAGTACCATATATACTCGAGTATAAGCTGACCCGAGTATAAGCCGAGGCACCTACTTTTGCCACAAAAACTGGGAAAAAGTTATGACTCGAGTATAAGACTAGGGTGGAAAATGCAGCGGCTACTGGTGAATTTTTAAAATAAAAATAGATTCCAATCAAAATTACATAGGCAGGTTTTAAGATGTCCCCCATAGGCAATTATAGGCAAGGTATAGGGCAGTTTAATGTCCCCCAATAGGCAGGTTATAGGCAGTTTAATTGTCCCCCCTTGGCAGATATAGTCTGGTTTAGGCGTTTAAGGTCCCCCCATAGGCAGGTTTTAGAAGGCAGTTTAATGTCCCCAATGAGGCACGGTTATAGGCAGGTTATAGGCAGTTTAATGTCCCCCATTAGGCAGGTATAGGCATGTATAGGCAGTTTTAATGTCCCCCCATAGGCAGGTTTTAGGCAGGTTTAATGTCCCCTAGCCAGGGTACTTATAGGCATTGTATAGGCAGTTTTTAACGTCCCCCATAGGCAGGTTTTAGGCCAGTTAGTTTAATGTCCCATAAGCAGGTTAGGTTATAGGCAGGTTATTGGTCGTTAATAGGTAGATACTAGGTCGGTTTAGCAGGTGATAGGCACATATAGGTCCGTTATTGGCAGGTACTAGGTCCCCCTAAGCAGAACCCAACCCGGCTTAGAGGCAGGTAACGGTCTTATTGGCCAGGTATCAAGGGTCCCCTAGGCAGGCTATAGGCAGATATAGTTCCCATAGGCAGGCTCCATAGGCAGTATAGGCAGGGTTTAGGCCAAGTATAAGGTCCCGCTAGGCAGGCTATTCGGCAGGTATAGCGCAGGGTTATAGGCAGGTATAGGTGCCCCTAGGCAGGGACTTGGGCAGGGTATAGGCAGGTATAGGTCCCCCTTGGCAGGCTATAGGCAGGGTTACTAGGAGGTATAGGTCCCCCTAGGCAGGTATAGGCAGGTATAGGCAGGTATAGGTCCCATAGGCAGATGCTATAGGCAGGTATTGGAGGTTATAGGCAGGGTTATAGGCAGGTGTTTTAATAGGGTCTCCTAGGCAGGCTGATAGGCAGGTGCAGGCAGGGTGTTAAGACACAAAAAAACCCTCTCCACTTACCCTCACTCCCGCTGCTCCGTATCCCGGACGCATCTAATCGTCTTCTCAGGCAACAGGCGGGGTGGGCGGGTGATAGTCTCAGGCGCGCACGCAGCGTGTACTGACAACACGCTGCATGGGCCCCGAAAAAATTCGGACGGCTGTGAGTCGGCTAGCGCCCGGAGTCAACCTGCGGAGCATGAGAGCTTCTCGCTCTCTGCTCCGCCTATGTGGCCATCTCTTCATTGTGTGCGCTCCGGCCCGAGTCGCCACACAGGGGAGGTGATCACTTTGACAGCGGAATGGGCCACGCAGTGCCTGGATGCTGTCGGCTGTACGTGGCCTTCAGTTATATGCGCTCCCTGAGGAGTCGCATATTGCATGAAGCAGTCCCTTGTCGGCCATTCTCGGGCATCGCAGCGCCCCCGAGTGCAGACCAAGTTTGACTCGAGTATAAGCCGAAGGGGGGGGATTATTAAAGCCACATATTTTGTGCTGAAAAACTTGGCTTATACTCGAGTATATACGGTAAATAATTTTGTCTGTGTGTTTTGAAATATGTATTCCACAAAGTCTCTAGTAACCATAATGCAGACACCGCCTGAAAATATTGGGATGTTGATTGGAGGTGAGCTCTTATGTAAAAATGTTTTTATGACAAATGTCCCAACCTCATAGTGAAAGAGCCATCTCCCCATTTTATCTAGTGGAACAGCAAGTCCCAGCTCATACCAAACCGCATCTATATGTCTAGCTGTCTCTGCTTCAGTTAAAGCGGACGTCCTGTAGTGGAACAGCAAGTCAGGCCATCCCAACGCAATACTTTATGTCTAGCTGGTTCTCTGCTTGTTTAAATGGTACGCTCCCTGGTCTGTGGAACAGCAAAAGTCCCAGCCATTCCCACCCACATTATATGTCTAGCTGTCTCTGTTAGTTTTAAATGGTACGTCCTGTCTGTGGAACAGCAAAGTCCCAGCCACCCTCCGACATTATATGTCTAGCTGTCTATGCTTAGTTTTAAATGGTAGTCTGTCTGTGGAAACAGCCAAGGCCAAGCCATCCAACCGCATTATATGTCTAGCTGTATATGATTAGTTTAAATGGTACGTCCCTGGTTATGTGGACAGACAAGTCACAAGCAATCCCACCCGCATTATATGAAGCTGTATCTGCCTTAGTTTTTATAATGTCATTTTTGCTTAGATATTTTTTGACCCAGCTCTTGTCTTCCATAATTTATCCTGTGTTTATATGTATAGCATCGTATCCAGATATCCCCTTGAGCTTTCTGCTCTGTGCAGAGCTATTTGTATTTAGCTCCAAACACGTTTTTTGCTTCACTGTAGGCCCTAATGCTCATTTTGAAATCATAATAGTTGATATAAGTTCAGAGCTGTGGTCTGTTTGGACCGAGAGTCCTGGGGGACCAAATTTCACGCTGCAAAACTGGTCTATGTGGGACAATTCTAGCTAGTGGCAATCCTACCTGAATTATCTCTGAAATTGAGCAGCACGAGGAAAAAGGACTCTCGCCTTTTGTAAGTTTGCTTCATCTTCTTGGCATACTCCTTATTTACATGCTTAGCTATTACCTATCTACCTGGCAGAATTCTGCTCTCCTATTTACCATACCCTATATTGGCCATCAGGACAAAGTTTATCCTCATAAGCTCTCTCTCTCCTCTTCCCATCACCTAGCAATATATTACTCATCCCACACGCTATTTTCCATCTTTAACCAACCCCAACCACTTACCAGTCCTTCACTCCTGCACACCTCACCATCACTTTCCCCTCCTTTGAGGTACACACCCTCAGACTATTTCAGCACATTTTCCCATCAGACGTCGCAGTTGTCTACAGAACACCCCGGCTACTCCCCCGCCAGTTTCTGGATCATTTTCGCCGCCTGGCTACCACACCTTCCTCTCTTCTGAAATGCCACTCTCATCAGGGGTGATTCAACATTCACCCACTTGATGACCCCATGTCTCCTTCTGCCTCACACAGTTTCTTTCTATAAACTCACTCACTAATGGCCTCAACGCAGTTTACCGACTCCCCTACCCACAAGGATGGGAATCTCTCTGGATCTGGATCTGTCTGTCATCTTTCCTCAATTTCCTAACTTCACTCATTCTCCTTAGCTCTCTCTGACCACAATCTTATCTCCCTCGCAATTATCAACTAATTCTCAGCACATTCTCGGACCAAACTGCCCGTCATCATTCAGAAATCAATCCGCCTCCATTAATACATTAGGATCACAGACACCATACAGTCATCACTGCCCCATATCTCCTCCCTCTCCTGTCCAGACCAGCGCTGTCAAACGTTACAATGAAACTATCACAACCACACTGAACATGTTGGCACCACTCACACACCGCAACCAGAGATAGACGCCCGCAGGCCCTTCGGCACACACCCCTCAGACTGTTATTCTCCAGCGATGTTCAGGGGTGATGGAGCGGGCTGTGGGAGAAAGTCAAAGCTACCTGCAGCACTTTCTCCGCTTACAAATTTATGCTCCACAGGATTTAATCACACTGCCCTTACACTGCGCCAAACAAAAATATTTCAACCTCACTCATCTCCACACTAAACAACTAACCCAAAAGGACTCTATGACACTTTCCACTCCCTCCTAAGGCATAAAGCTCAGCTACGGTCAATGACCACTCTGTGCTGAAGACCTGGCCACCACTCACTTCAAAGACAAAATTGAAAATCATCCGGCTAAACATCACATCTTCACAAGCCCAAATAATACCAATCATGTCCCTCACCTCACGTCCTCTAATCTACTCGGCAGCCCTTGAACTTACGACAGAGGAAGAAGTGTCAGGCTTCTACTTCTGCTCGCCCACAACCATGCTTCTACTGACCCCCATTCAATCCCAACTCGTCCAGTTCTATCTTCTCCATGCTGTCCTCTCCTCACATTTCTGTACCTGTAAACCCTCTCTCTCTCACATGGGATCTTTCCATCTTCCTTCAAACACGGCATTCATATAACCCCTTTACTAAAAAAGCAAGGTCTCTGGACCGTCCTGTGCTGATAAACTACAGCACAGTATCTTACTGCCCTTTACATCTCTAAACTTCCTGGAAAGATTGCGTCTACTCTCGCCTAATCCGCTATCTCTGCGAACTCTCTTCTTGACCCGCTGACAATCACGGTTTCCGCAACCCCTTTACACTACGGAAACTGCCTTTAGTTGAAAGTCTCAAATGACCCTCCTAACAAGCTAAATCCTTCACGGGTAACTACTCCTTGTTCTTCTATGGCATCTCTCTGCCGCATTTGACACTGGGATCACCAACATTCTCCTTAGCATGCTCTGCACACATTGGCACTCCAGGACACCGCTCTCGCATTGGTTCTCCAGTACTACCTACTATGACGCTCCTTTCAGTGTATCATTCTTCCTAGGTCCAACCTCCTTTCCTCTTCCTCTTGCTGTTGGAGTTCCTCAGGGATCAGTTCTAGGTCCTCCCTTCTTTTAATTGTACACAGCCCCCATTGGACCAAACCATCAGTAGATTTGGCCATTCCACAGTACCATCATCTATGCAGATGACACAAATTTTACACCTCTCCCGTGACATCACTCCAGTCCTTCGCTCTACATAAACACCAGTGACTGTCTGGCCGCTGTCTCTGGACATCATGTCCTCTCTCATCTGAAACTAAACCTCCACTAAGACTGACTTCTTGTCTTTCCGACATATACTAACCAACCCACCCCCCCTGCTATTTCTGTTTCTGTATGAGGTAACCACATTTTCCTAGGCAGAGGCCCCGCTGTCTAGGGGTTAGTTTTTTTTGATTCTGATCTGAAATTCTCCCCAATTTATACCCAAATCCCTTGCCCCGCTCTCCTGTCACCTGCTCCTCAAGATATATCTCCAAAATCCGTCATTATCACTGTGCAATACGACTCAAACTCTCATTACTTCTCTTATTTCTTTCTGTCTTGAAGAGACACGCGCGCCTCATACTCACACGCGCGCACGCAGTCCATCCGGCTGCGTCCGCCCCCACTCCACTGCTCCGCCATAACACCACTCCTCGTCCCACTATCACGCCCACATGCTAGCGCTCCACACGGCTACTACCGCGCAACGCCACCTGCATCGCGCTCCTTTCCTCTCGTCCCGTGCACCGACCACAGCCCACCGCCTCCGTCTTATCCGCGCATCGCCGCCACCTATCCCCCCGCTCCCCACCCTAGCGCCCCCTGTCGCTGAACTTGCTCATCTCGCCGCCCACACACTCGGCGTGCGCGACACCACATCCATACAGACCCCTGTCTAACCCCTCGGCTACGATCCACCTCGCTACGTACTCCTAATCACACACGCCCTCACACTCTCTCACCACACCCTAATCTCCGCGCCCATCGTCTACTCTCAAGCGCTTGCTCTCTCCCTACATATCCTCCCTAGTATCTGTCTACCGCCCTAACCCGTGCTACTCCGACTTGTGTATGATATCAGACCTACATTCCTCAATCATGATAAACTATCCCATGCCCGCCTAAAAGATTTCATCACGTGCGGAACACCAATTCTCTGGAAATATGCTAACGCGGGAGATCAGGCACATTCATACCCTCAAAGTTTTATAGAGGGCCCTGAAAATACTTATCCTCGGTATGGCCCACCAAGATCCCTAAACGCTATCACACACATCTGCCATCCCTGCACTTGGGCACTCTCAGGCCACTTATATGTATATAGATGTACAGTATGGGGGCAGGTTCATCCATTTTTCATGTGTTTAAACCACCCCAATATTTATGAACACTGGCTGGCCATTGTTAAAACTTGGCACTTATTACCCGTTTGTTTCACCCATACACCATAATAGATTGTAGTAAGCTCTCTCGAGCAGGGCCCTCACAACCTTGTGTCTCATTTGTAAGTACTTTTAAAGGTAATGATGTTGTTTACCCTTGAATTTGGACAAGTGCTCGCGGAATATGGTTGGTCGATTAGAAATAAAGATTATTATTATTATTAGTGGAGTTTTCATGAATTCATTATTATTTTCTCCATTTAATAAAATGTAAATGTAAAATATCAAAATGCTAATCAGTATTTGGCTGGCAGCTATCTAATGTCCTTAGAGCAGTATGAATACTAAATATGGCCATACAGATAGCTAGACTCCCACTTTTAGATAGGTAGCCCTCCAAGTTAGTCAGCCAAACCCGCCATTTAATAACTTAGGCGCCTTCAAACAGACTTTAGTGGAAAGTCTGACCCACACATATTTAGAAGATATTTTCATCATAAAGGATGTAAAAGAAATTGCCACAATAACACGTTCTACATTTTGTTATTTTAGAAAGAACACCCCTGATCTTGACCAGACTGTTCTGTGATAGAAGTTCATTTCCTAAGGATTCTTTTCTGAAAGTATGACCATTCATGAAGGCAATTTATGCTTATTTTTTGGATGGTTCTGTCAAAGATCTTTGATGTCACAATGTAATATGTTAAAACGTTGCTTTTCGGAAGATCCTTCATACAGTTGAGATCAGCTTGACCATAATGCATAGACCACTTTCTCCAATTTAGACAGCTCTCACTGTCTCCTTAAAGGTAATCTGTCGCCAATTTTTTTTTTTTTCTTTTTTTAAATCAAGACCGATCCATTTTCTTTTCCCTCTTAGTCATTTTTATTTCCTGATTGTAGATTTCTCAATTTTGTTGTGGGGAAGACATTCTTGCTTCCTGTTTTAACAGCTGTCAGGAGAATTTTTACAGCAGTTATGCAATGGATTCTTAAGACGATTCTGTTCCATAACTTGTATAGGAAAGTTTTCACTGTGAACGGAGGTAGAGGGGGAGCTGTGACTTTTCTCCTCTTGGACTGGATTCTGTGTTATTGTACACAAGGTGTCTCCTTTCGTTTGACCTTGTTTTACTGTTTTAGACACACTCTGAAAAGCTCTCTAAACAGAACAAAAAGTGTCAGACGTTTAAATTAGGCTTAGGGGCCAAAAGTAAAAAACTGCAGGATTAAGAATTTTAAAAAAAAATACTAAAAAGGATAAGAAAAAAAAAAAAAAAAAAAAAAAAAACCCAAAAATTTCCCTAAAAAAATTGTTTAAACATAAAAATGTGAGTTAAACAATAAGCATTTTTGGACACATTCCCTTTAAACATCTCGGGAGACTTTTCATCCACATGGATGCAGTAAATATTCAGAGGGGCATATATTGCTATTAACGGTTTCGCTAACATCTCAATCTTCTCATTAATTACCATAGTAAAGACAATGGGAAATTATTCTTCCTCTTTACCCAGTGCAAAAGAAATATACTTAATAATAATAATAACTTTTTTTTAATAGGGGGCAACATATTCGAGCACTTTACAAATTCGCGGTAAAGTAAGACATTACACATTTAAAAATACTTAAAAAGCCCAAAAAGGTGTGAGGGCCCTGCTCAGGGAAAACTTAAAATCTTTAGGGTGTATGGGTGAAACAAAGCTGAGAATCCCAAAGTTTACAAGGTCGCCATGTTTCATAAATAGGGGGGTGGTTTTAAGAAAAATAGATGAACTGCCACCAGACTTACATCTATTCAGAATAAGTCCCTGTGGGGGCCCTATTTTTTGGGAGGGAAAATGTTGTGATAGCAGTTAGGGATTTTTGGTAGGCCCCTGAAAAGATTTTTTTCAGGACCCTCTTAAAACTTTGGCGGTTTGAATGTGCCTGTCGCCCCGGTAGCATTTCCCAAAAACTGGTCCCCCACACTGGGAAATCTTGGAACGGGCATGGGAGGTTTGGTTGATGATGATGTAACCTGATATCAGCAGCGAGGGGAAGAGCGGTCGGTGGTAGACAGGACAGGGAGGGGGGTTTGGGGGGGTTGCGCGTTGTGGAGGCTTTAGGGGTGAGAGGATGAGTTTTACTGTACCCTGTACTGAATGGGGCAACCGTCAGTGACGACACAGGGTGGGAGGCTTAGTATAGCGGCTGGGAGAAAAAGATACCGGCTGCGCATTCAGGACGTTGAAGAGGGGAGAGTTTGCAGAGAGGGGGACCATAAGAAAGGGTTACAGTAGTAAAGACGAAAAGAATAAGGGCCACAATGAAGTTTGACTTGTTTCCACGTGAGAAAGGACGGGTTCTGGAGATGTTTTTTGAGGTGCAGGTGGCAGGAGCAGCAAGGATTGGATATCGGGGTGAAGGCAGATCAGAATTGTATAATCCCCAGACAGGGGTGCTGCTGGAGAAATGGTTGGGGACCCCCTCGAAACAGAAAAAGCAGGGGGGGGGGGTTTTTGGTTACTAGATGGCGAAAGACAAGAAGTTCATTTTGTAGGTTTGTTTCGATGGGGAGAGGCATGATGTCAGAGGCAGCGGGAAAACGTCACTGGTTTTTGTAGGAGATAGGACTGATGTGCGGGAGGAGGTGTTAATTAGGTATCATCGCAAAAAGAGGGGATTGGAAGCCCAAGTTGCTGATGGGTTTTTTCCCCAATTGGGGCTGTGTACAATGAAAAGAGAGAGGGCCTAGAATGATCCCTGAGGAAAAACCCCAAATCAAGAGTAGAGAAAAGGGGGTAGACCGAAAAAAAGGGCACTGAAGGAGCGTCAGACGGTAAATGAGAAACCCAAACGAGGGCGGTTCCTGGAGGCCCAAAGGCGCTGAGCAACTGAGGGAAGTTGGTGTAAAAAGTGCAAACGCTGCAGAAAGTGCTGGTTCTGAAATTTGTACAGTTTTGGGTGATATTCTTGGCTTTTTTCAAATATAAATTGTTTAAATGTGCTTTTGTTACAGCTTCTCTGTCACCTTTGAATACTTTATAGCAGTCAAGTTCTGAAGAGGACTTGTGCACTCTTGACCCCCCCCCCCCCCCCCCCCCCCCCCGATATTTTGTTATATATCTTAACTTCATTAAATATTTTGAATGTTTCTTGCTGCAGTACAGGAGTCCAGTAACTAAAACCCTGAAATTGTGCAGGGAAGACCCCCAAAAAAAATACAGGGGTTTATTTTTAAAGGCAGGTCTCACGGATTGGACAAAATACTCAATGAAAAACAAATCCTAAAAACTTTCATTAAATTGAGTCTTTTGTCCACTGCCTGTCAAAAACTACTGAAAAAACATCCTTTTTTTCATGTTTTGCAGTTTTTTGTGCATTTTTAGGCACGTCTTTTTGCAGAAATGCAAAGCATTATAATTGCTATGGTGTTCTGCAAAAAAAACGTCAATAATGTGCCAAGAAACATCTGCCACTTTACATAGACTCCAATATTACATTTTCTGCCCTGGTCAGACGTTTTTTTGCAACATGTTTCAAAAAAAAATCAGCAAAAATACGAGCAGAAAAAAAAAATGTTCTGTGGAGACTACAGAATGTTTTTAATATTAAGGTCTATGGGATCTCCTTCGATCGTTTTTGTGTGCAGCGGAGACATAGACTAAAAGTGCTTGAAGAGTCTTTTTCTATGCAACTGTTGCAAAGTGTAGATATAAACAATTTGCCTCAAATTGTTGTGTTGATTGTTGAAATGCTCCAGAGACTTCAGAACAAGCAATGATTTGGTCATCACCACCGTGTTCTGTGTAACAGAACAAAAGATAATAGACTTAGTGTAAATATCCGCACTAAAACAATTGTGCAACCACTTATCATTGTCATGTAATATTTACAGAAGGTTTGCATGTTATTTGATTTTTAAGGTGTGTTTTTTGTCATTTAGATTAGACAGTCGAGGCATCCAAACTAATTATTACATCAGAAACTGATGTGCATTTTATATAGAAAGGATAAAATCTTTCACTTTCTGGAAAAAGAAGTTTTTCATTATATTATCAGATCCTTTTTTTAAACAAAATAAAAAAGCTAATTATTCTTTGAAAAACAAATTCTTGGTAAGATTCATATTTGTATTCTATATAGATTATACTTTTACAGTATGAGTTAATCAGTAAGGTATGAATCTGACATCAGACGTAAAGATACCTTTACACCTGTACACATTAACATTTATCCTACATTCTTTGTTGCACTGTACTGATAGGTGACATTCATAAAGGATGTAAAAGAAATAGCCTCCATAACACGTTCTACATATTGTTATTTTAGAAAGAACACCCCTGATCTTGACCAGGCTGTTCTGTTCTTTTCTGAAAGTACTACCATTCATGAAGGTAATTTTCACTTAATTTTTGGATGGTTCTGTCAAAGATCTTTGATGTCACAATGTAAAATGTTAAAAAACATTACGCACCCACTGGTGCTATTAACTCTCACTTTAGGTACAGTGGTCCCTCAACATATGATATTACCTGGTTCCAGGACAACAATTGTATGCACAAACAGTTAAAGTCCTTAGCGAAGCAGAGCGCCAGCGCCACCCTGCTCCCTCATTCGGTCTAATAGATCTAAGAGCTTAGACCTGCTAAACATTGGCCGTGCATCATCGTGCAGGTGGTACAATAATGTCATATGGTTGTGCTGCCTACACTGGGCTTTACTAGGAGAAGCCCAGCCTGACACTCATCGGGGGAATGAAAAGATTTTTTCTTTTCATCTAAAAAGCATGGTGGAGGAGTCTTATGGGTTAGAAAGCTGTTAGTAAAAGAGAAAAGTATGAGTAGCTCTTACCTTTCTGCAATCCTTGTTCATTCCTTGTTTAATTCTGGTTTTAATTCAACCTCACAGTTAGAAATGGCTATACTTTGAACTAGGCCACAGACGACCTTGGTCACAGGTGACTAGTGAGGGTACTGAATAAATCCCTAATCATACTACCAGGTGAGGACAAGAAATGGGAGAAGTCGAGGCAGGTTATTAGCAAAGTAGGGGGGGGGGGGTGGAGGAAACTAGATTACAAGATGAACTATCGAGTTGACTCCATACACACAGGAGAGTATAGGTGTTGAGGAGGTTGCATTGTTATAACAATTCATAAATATACCAAAACATACACATCAAAGAACAGGCACAGCAATGGGAGTGATGGCAGGATGAGAGTTTTAGTCAAATGCAGATACATACCTGTGAATGAAAAAATAAGAGTGGTCAAGTCAGCAGGAATGAATTCCATGATGCTACATAATGCTAAGTTCTGGTTTTAATTTATCCTCACACTTAGAAACAGCCACACTTTGATCATGGCCACAGGTGACCTTGGTCACAGGTGGCCAATGAGGGTAAATGTATACTACATAGTTACATAGTTAGTACGGTTGAAAGAAGACACTTGTCCATCAAGTTAAACCAGGGGTGGGGAAAATGTGGGTGAGGGAGAGAGACAAGGACTTTAAGCCACCCAACCACTGGGTTTAAACCCTGGAACCCACAAGTCAAGAACCAATCTGCTCCAGTGGAGACCCTATCTATGACCCCAGAGCCTCCACCAGCCAGGATCCAGAATTTTACATCGCTACGTACGCATTAATATTCTTTAGTGTCAGGTAGGTATCTAAGCCTTTCTTGAAACTCTCTACAGTTCCTGCTGTGACCAACTCCTCAGGCAGGGTATTCCACAGATTCACAGTTCTTACAGTGAAGAAAGCCCTTCTCCTCTGGAGATTTGAATCCTTTTTTCTCTAGTCAAAGGGAATGTCCCTGGTCTTTTGAAGGGCTTCACTTGAAATAATTTTTCCTCATACTTTTTTTTTAGGGACCATTTATATATTTATATAAATTTAAACATGTCCCCCCGAAGCCGTCTTTTCTCAGGACTAAATAAGTTCAATTCTACTAACCTCTCCTCATAACTAAGATGGCTCCATTCCCTTATAAGTTTGGTTGCTCTCTTTGTACTCTCTCTAGCTCCATTAAAATCTCTTCTATAAACTGGGCCCAGAACTGAACAGCATATTCTAAGTGAGGAAGCACCAATGCTTTGTACACGGCAGAATTACATCCTTGTCCCCACGATCCATGGCCTCTTTTAATACACGCCAATATCTTACTTGCCTTAGAGGCAGCTGAATTTACATTGCATGCTGTTTAGGAGTTCTATGACTACAAGAACGCCCAGATCTTTCTCAACAAGTGATTCTCCAAGTTTTTTTTTCCCCATAGGACATATGACCCCGTAATTATTTTTACCCCAAATGCAAACCCCTTTCTTTATCCACATTTAACCCCATTTGCCATGGAGCCAAACACACACCATGTTCCAGGGCTCTTTCAATTATGAGCACTTCCCCTAGATTGATTTCCCGCATAGCTTGGTCATCTGCAAAAATCGAAACCAGCAAATTTATCCCCTTCCCCTATTCGTTTTTAAATACATTAAATAAGAGATTACCCAATACTGAGCCCTGCGGCACATCACTCACAACCGGGTACCACTCAGAGTAGGAGTCATTTACCACCACTCTCTGAGTACGATCCAGCAGACATTTTTTTAATCCAATTACACATGTTATATCTAACCCAATGGATTCTAATTTACCTAACAAATCTTATGGGGGACAGTGTCAAATGCCTTTGCAAGTCTAAAACACAATATCCACAGCTGCCCGCTACCCCAACTTCTACTCACCTCTTCAAAAAAACAGAAAAGATTGGTCTGACAGCTCTGTCTGTAAATCCAGCGGGCAATCACTAATAAAATTGTGTTTGTCAACATACTCCTGTATATAGCCCCTTTAAAGAGCCCCTCAAACATTTTTTCCCACACAGATGTTAAACTTACTGGTCTATAATTACCGGGTCAAGATTTAGACCCTTTTTGAAGATGTGAACTACATTTGCCTTGCGCCAGTCTCCTGGTACTATACCAGTCACCCAGGAATCCTAAATATCAGTACAGGGGTACACCGATAACCGAGCTGAGCTCTTAAGAACTCTTGGGTGAATGCCATCAGGGCCTGTAGCCTTGTTCACATTCAGTTTATTTAACTTGGCATTGACTTTTTCTACACTGAGCCAATTAATTACCGTATATACTCGAGTATAAGCCGAATTTTTCAGCACAAAAAATGTGCTGAAAAATCCCCCCTCGGCTTATACTCGAATCACTGTCGGCGTTCGGGCGCTGCGATGGCCCATGCGCCGACAGGGACGCTTCAGCTATATGCGGCTCCTCATGGAGCGCATATAGCTGAAGGCCGAGTACAGCTGACAGCCTCCGCGCGCTGCGGTGGCCCGGGCGCTGTCAGCGATCTCCACCCCTGTGTGCGACTCCTCCGGAGCGCACACAGGTGAGGAGATACCACTGCGACGCAGAGAGCGAGCGCTCCCTGCGCCGCAGTGGACTCCGGGCGGCCGTCCGGAGTTTCCGGCGAAGGCGGCGTGTGTCATCACGCTGCGTGCGCGGCCTGATGACATCACCCCCTGTGCGGGAAAACAGCGCAGGAGGCCGGACAGCGAGGAGGGGAGCGGCGAGGAGACGGAGCAACGGGGAGCCAGGTAAGTGTTTTTTTTTTTTTTTAAAACCCCGCCTATACCTGCCAAACCCGCCTAGGGACCTATACTTGCTAAATCCTGCCTACAGCCTACCTATACCTCCTATACCCTGCCTACAGCCTACCTATAGGACCTATACCTGCCTACAGGGCCCACCTATACCCGCCCATACCCTGCCTACAGCCTAAACCCATACCTGCCTCGAGGACCTATACCTGCCTATAAAACCCCGCTACAGCCTACCTATAGGGGCCTATACCTGCCTATACCCTGCCTACAGCCTACCAAAACCCTGCCTACAGCCTACCTATGGGACCTTACCGCCTATACCCTCCTACACCCCCTAAGGACCAAACCTGCCTATACCCTGCCATACCTACCTAGAGACCTATACCTCCTATATCCGCCTATACCCTATAAAAGGCCCAAACTGCCTAAGCCTGCCTAGGGGGGCCTATACCTGCCTAAAGATCTATACCATGCCTATAGCCTGCCTAGGTAACCTATCCCATGCCTATACCCTGCCTGGGTGACCATACCATCCTATAGCCGCCTAGGAGGACCCTATCCCTGCCTATAACATGCCTAGGGGAACTATACCTGCCTAAAACGACCTAAAACCACCTATAACCTCCTATGGGGACATATACTGCCTATATTCCATGGGGACATTAAACGCTTATACCGCCTAACGCCAAAAAGGGGGCATTAAACTGCCTATATCGGCCATGTAATTTTTGATATCTATTTTTATTTTTTAAAAATTTACCATGCCGCTGCATTTTTTTACCCTAGGCCTTTTACTCAAGTCAATAAGCTTTCCCCCGTTTTTTTTTGGCAAAAGTAGGTGGGCCCCGGCTTTTAAATCGGGGTCGGCTTATACTCGAGTATATACGGTATAGCAGATGATGTATTAACTAAATGTATTTACTAAATAAAGCCCTAATCAGACTACCAGGTAAAGACAAGAAATGGGAGAAGTCGAGGCAAGTAATTAGCAAAGTGGGCGAGGGGAGGAAACTAGATTACAAGGTGAACGATAGTGCTGACTCCATACACACAGCAGAGGATAGGTGTAGAGGAGGTGACATTGTGATAATTCATAAATAGTGATGAGCGATTACGTTGACTATCGTCATCGGGTCAAAAAAAAATATTCTATATCGCAATTATCATAAGATATCCGATAGTCGATAATCAGATTATCGCCGATACTATGTTTGAGCGATTACGTTGGCTATCGAGGGTCGATAGTCGGCCATCATCGACAAGATATTCGATGGTCCGATGAATAGATGATCGTCCGATGACCATTCAAGGTCTATGGAGAGCACCAAAACCTCATTCTTACCAAATCCCAAACAGGGCTGGAGAAGCTGGAATTAACATCCACAACTAGTAAAGGATACGTCTACATCTTTAGGCAACACACTTAGGTTATAAAAGCCACAGAAAAAAAATCACAGACCAAATCACTATCCCGTCCTTGTACCACAGCCTGACCCTAACCTGCATCTCACCCACAAATTAAAAAAGTGCCCAGAAGGCAGTATTATTTGTAACCATCATTTTACTTGAAACTGGACATTGACTATCCCTGTCCTTGAATAACGCAGCATGAGCCCCAAACCCTGCATGACCCCCAGATTAAAAAGTGCAGGATAAAAGAAGTCGTTCACCACCATTTTAGTTTTCACCTGGACATAGACTACTCCCTGTCCTGAGCCACCACAGCATGAGCCTCCAAACCTGATGAACACCAGATTAAAAAGTGCACGGAAAAAGGAGTCTTTCAACCGACCATTTAGTTCATCATCACTGACATTGACTATCCCCTGTCCTGAGCCACAGCATGACCCCAAACCTGGCATGACTCCCAGATTAAAAAGTGCCGGAAAAATGAGTCTTTGAACCACCATTTAGTTTCAACGACGATTGAATAGACCTGTCCAGGGCCACAGCATGAGCCCCAAACCTGGCATGACCCCAGATAAAAGTGCAGGAAAAAGAGTCTTATCAACCACCAATTAGTTTCACTGGACATATACTGTCCCTGTCCTGGGTAGCGGTTTGCCCTCCGTATGAGTGTCGACCTCTGTTCACCCAGGATGCCCTTTTTCTTGCATTCTTTTTCGCCCTCATTTTGCTCAACGTGCTGGAGGAAATTGTCTCTGTACTTTGTTCTCTGTCCGTGCTCAACTCCATGTCCTCTGAATAACCTACATCTGGTCAAGTTTTCCTGTACCCCACTTGTACAATTCAGAGGGAATTTTCTTACCAAGCTATTTTGTACATGCATGTTTTTTATTTAGTTTAATTCTAGAAAACACATTTTAAAAATAGATGGAATCTACACCATGTCTTTGTTTCTCTATTTTAATTGTATTAAATGGGTTTGTCTCCAACACAGGGATTGATAGCTATGTTAAAGATCTTACAAAAACAAGTCAATTTGTAATATGTGTTCCATTACACAGTGTCCCTACCGTCTTCCTGTTCTGACAGCACCATCACCCTTGAGCCAATCTTGACAATTGTGAAGAACAAATCTGTTAGAAAACAACAATTTTTTAGAGATAGTACCTGTAGTATACTGCATGTCACAGCAACATGCCCCAAAAATTCAAAGCATGACCCTTGAGCCACTTTGGACAATTGTGAAGAACAAATGTCTGTTAGAAACAACATTTTTTTAAATAGGACCTGTAGTATTGCTGCATTTCAAAGCAACATGACCCCAAAAATTTATTAAAATGACTTCTCAGCCACTGTTAAAATTGTGAAGGAAAATGTCCACTTAGAAGCACATTTTTTCAAAGGACCATGTAGTATTGCTGATTCACAGCAACATGACCCAAAAAATTATAAATATGACTTCTCAGCCACTATTAAAAATTGTGAGGGAGAAATGCCACTTAGAAGCCACATTTCTGTTCCAAAGGACCATGATTATTGCTGTATCTCACAGCAACATGACCCCAAAAAATTATAAATATGACTTCTCAGCCACTATTAAAAATTGTGATGGAGAAATGCCACTTAGAAGCCACATTTCTGTTCCAAAGGACCATAATTATAGCTGTATCTCACAGCAACATGACCTCAAAACCATTGACAATGCGAAAACTTCTAAAGATAAAGTGAGTAAATGGAATACGGTGTTGTCATGAAACCTTGCTGTCTTTTACAGTCTCCTCACAGCAAAACCAGCAAAATGAACTGTTGGGAAAAGAGAATAAAAATTGCAGTAAGAAATGATCATTTTAAAAAAAAGTTTTCAAGAGGACCATTTCTGTTTGAAGAGGAATGTGAAGTAGACCGGCAACTAATCGGTGACCTCGGCAATTGGGGCCACAACATCATCAGAGATCCATGCCTGATTCATCTTGATGAAAGTCAAACGATCCACATTATCTGTGGAAAGCCGGATGCGTTTGTCTGTAATGACTCCTCCAGCTGTGCTGAAGGTCCGCTCAGATATGACGCTGGCTGCTGGGCAGGACAACACCTCTATGGCGTGGCGAGCGAGCTCGGGCCATTCGTCCATTTTGGATACCCAGAAGTCTATTGGGTCCGGAACACATACAAAAACATCGGTGTTGAGACGCAGATAGTCGTGCACCATGATCTTAAGCTGGTCTCTGTGTGTTGGATGTGTGCCCTGCATTGCATGCGTTGGTGAGGTGGTAAATAAAGATTGCCAGAGGTCACCCATTAGGCTTCTGCCACCTTGCCTGCTGCTGCTGCCGCTACGGCTACTTGGCACTCTACTGCTGTCACGTCGCTGATGTTGTTCCACCGTGACATTTGGGGAACGTGAAGCAGACGCAACAGATGTCTCCAGTTGATCAATCAGCAAGGTCTCCATTTCCTGCATTTTACTCTCTATTTGGGTGGGTGGAAGAAAGTGCTGAGTTTTGTTTTGTACCGGGGATCCAGGAGGGTGGCCACCCAGTAACTGTTGTTCATTTTGATGGCCTTAATGCGAGGATCATGTTGGAGGAAATGGAGCATCCAAGCACTCATGTGAGAGATGGAGCCTTGATTTCCCAAGCCTCGAGGGGCACTAGCAAACTGATCTTCCTCATCTTCCTCCTCCGCCTCAAATTCGCGCCAACCTCTTTCCAAGGCAGGGACGTCGGTAACGTCGGTGTCTAGGAATACCTCCTCCTCCGCTTCCTCCGGCACAGCTTCAACACAGCCCTGACTTGCCTGAGATGATGCACCCTGAGAGCTGATGCGCTGCCTTGCACTAGCCCTGGACCCCGAACCACTGCCTAATGAAGACCGATAAAATTGAGAAACTGTCGGGCCTTGTGGATTCGACGGAGAGAAAGGCTCCGTGTCCGCATCTGTGTCCGTCTCCTCCTCCGTCGCTGGCGGGACCTGTTGTTTCAGAGTGTCCAACGATCGTTCCAGAACTAAGATCACCACAATGCTCATGCTGACAAGGGCATCGTCCGCACTGACCATTTTGGTGGCTTCTTCAAAACTGGCAAGGATGGTGCAGAGCTCTTTCACCTGCCTCCACTCTCGTGGCTCAACACCCCGAGGTCCGCACCGCTGCTTGTCAGCCATGTGTCACTTCGTACTGCGTAATGGCATTGCGCTGCTGCCACAATCGCTGGAGCATGTGGAGGTGGAATTCCAGCGTGTTGCCACGTCAACAATGAGACGGTTGACGGGAGGCCAGCTGACGCTGCAACGCAGCCAGGCGGGACGAAGCAGGGTGCGAACGGCGGAAGTGCGAACTTAGACTTCGAGCCTTCCTCAGCAGGCAGTCCAGACCCGGTAGCTCTTTAGAAATTTCTGGACGACAAGGTTCATGACATGTGCCAGGCAAGGGATGTGCTCCAGCCTACCGATCTTAAGGCAGCCAGCAGATTTCGCCCGTTATCGCACACCACCTTGCCTGGCACAAGGTTCTTGGCACCCAGCCAGCGCTCGGTCTCTTGCGGAGAGCCGTCCACAGCTCCTGACCTGTGTGTGGACGGTCCTCCAAGACAGATTAATTTCAACACGGCCTGGTTTCTCTGGGCACGTGATGCCACCAGAGACCTTGGGGGAAAGAACCCTGCACCATCCCTGCGGTTTTGAAGAGCGTGCGCCGAGCCTGAGAGCCACCGTCACCCCCAGAGACATCCACCCAGCTCACCCAGTGAGCTGTCACAGAGATATAGCGGCCTTGGCCGCGCTTACTAGTCCATGTGTCGGTGTCAGATGGACTTTTCCGGCCACAGATGCAGACAACGCGCTTGAAATTTTAGATGACACGTGGCTGGCCAGGGCAGGGACGCTTTTCTGGCAAAGAAATGCCTGCTCGCATCTGGTATTGGGGCAGGCAAGGGCCATGACATGGCGGAACCCATCTGTGTCCCACCAGACGGAAAGGCAACATTTCCAAGCCAAAAGCCTGGCAATGCCGACATTCAGGCTTTTGGCTTTGGGATGGTTTGGGTTATAGTGTTACTTCTGCTCCCAAACCTGGAAGACAGAAGGCTGGCTGCTAGACTGGCCGCTGTACGGCGTGCAGGTCGTCAAACTGGCGGAGAAGGGGTAGGATGGGTCTCTGGTGGTGCTGGTGGTAACTCGGGCGACGGTGGAGGCTGAAGCGAGGCTGATCCCTGATCATGACTCTGAGAGACATGGCAGCTGAGGAACTGCTTGGTGGTGGCGGAGAGGAGGAGCGGAGACAGAGGTGTGACAGTGGTTGGAGGCCCGGCGTCGGTCTGGCCTTTTTTGGCCAAGTGTTGCCTCCATTTCAACTCATGCATTCGCTGCATGTGACTAGACATGTTGGTGGGTGTTAACCACCTAAGGTTCTTTCCTCTACATATGCGTTTACGGCAAAGGGCGGCATATGGACATCGCTGGGTGAATCAGAGGCTTGCTCAAAGAAGTCCCTGACCTTTAGACGGCGATAAGCGAGGAGTCGGGGGTTTTGCGCTGACCGTGGCTGGTGAATCATATCAATACAGCGGACTTCTGCACCGCCCACTACCCCTTTTTGAGGTGAACCGTACTGACACTGACCCCACCACGTCTTCCTCCTCGTCCAGTGATAAGCGCTTCCAAGCAAATACCTGCTGAAAAGACCACGTTGGATCCCAATGTCGTCATCATCTTCATCAACACAGGTGACTTCGTCGTCCGACATTCTGCATCCAGGATGCGGGCCTACAAGCAAAGGAACAGCAAGGCGTTGCGACCGCCCAGGATTTTTGCGATTGACCGCTTCCTTCTCCTCCCTGATGGCATCATAACTGGGCGTCAGAGCAGAAAAAATCATCCTCTTTGGCCTTTTGATCTTTTAACATGCCTTCTGACCTCCACCCCCTTTTTGTCATCAAAGAGGTCTTCAGAAAATGGATTATCCCATGGGTGGGTCCCGGGTTTTGGGAATTTTTGGGCTGTTCTGTTGGTGGATGGGGTTTGATGATTTTGTTGGACATTTTTGGCCTTTTGCCGGGGGGAAAGAGGGGGTTTTGGACTGCGGGGTTGGGCAGGTTGCTTAACCCCCTGAAGGCAGATTGGCGAGTTTTGTTACTGGATTAAAGGGCCTGTCCCAGGATGACAGGCCTGACGGTCCTGCAACTGATGACCCGCGGCTGCGTGTTGTCGCCCCCATGGAAGGAGCCCCTTTCTCGTCCCTCTACCTAAATGTCCTACCGCCCTCTTTGCTCGTTACCATTAAATTTTCGCTCATTTTTCGGAAAATATAAAAATTTTGAGAAGGAATGGAATAGTTTTGGAAAGTCTCTTTTTAAAAAGACGGAAATCACAGTTTTTCTCAAATCCCTAAAAACAAAAAAAAATTGCTGGATTCAAATTTTTAACTGAAAGGGTTTTCTCTATCAACAAATCTGGCCCTGGGAAAAAGTGAAAAAAAACACGTATCTGTTATGTTTTGTATAATACAGGGAAATTTTTTGCCCCTTTTAAATTTTTCCCCTTTGTGGTGACTAAAAAATTGCTTTTTTAAGATTTACTTTTGCAAGCTTTTCAATAAACCCAAAGTGTAGTGCGAAAAAAGTAAAAAAAACACGTATCGTTATTTTTTTCGTATAAAAACAGGGTATTTTTTCCCACCTTTAAATTTCACTGTGGTGACTATAAAATTGCTGTTTTAAGATTTACTTTTGCACGCTGCGTCAAGAACAAAGGTAGTGCCCCAAAGTAAAAAAAAACACTTTATCTGAAATGTATTCGGTTTAAAAAAAATGTATTTTTTGCCCCCTTTAAAATTAACCTTTGGGACTTTAAAAAATTTGCTGTTTTATTTTTACGTGCGAGTTCGTCAATGAACAAAGCTGTAGTGCCCCAAAGCAAAAAAAAATGTATCTTTTAAATTTTTTCGAAATTTAACGGTTTTTTTTCCCACCTTTAAATTTCCCACCTTTTGGTGACTAAAAAAAATTGCGGGTTTTCAGATTTACGTGCAAGCTGCGTCAATAAACCCAAAGCTTTTGTCGCCAAAGTCAAAAAAAAAATATTTGTTTGTTTTTTTTAAAATTTCACGGATTTTTTGACCTTTAAATTCACCTGGGGTTTGACTAAAAAATTGCTGTTTAAGTTTTACGTGCAAGCTGCGTCAATGAAAAGTGTAGTGGGGCCAAAAGTCAAAAAACCGAATTAAAATTTGAATTCGGAAAATTAAAATGTATTTTTTGCCCCCCTTTTAAATTTTAAACCTGCGGTTACTAAAAAATTGCTGTTTTAAAATTTAAAGTGAAAGGGTAAAATCAAGGGAAAAAAGCTGTAGTGCCCCCAAAGTCAAAAAAAAAGAAATCTGTAATGTATTGGATAAAAAAAGGTTTTTTTTTTGGCACCTATCAATTCCCGGTGGAAACCCTACACAATTGTGGTTTAAAATTTAAACTGAAAGGTGGCTCTATAAAAAAATTTCGGGGACTGGGCAAAAGTCCCAAAAAAACACGTTTCTGAAATTTGTTTTGGTTAAAAAAAGGTTTTTTTTGGCACCTATAAATTCTCCGGGTGGTGAAAAAAATTTGCAGTTTTTACATTTAAGTGAAGGTGCCCAATGAAAAAAAGCTGTAGTGCCCAAAGTCAAAAAACAGTATCTGTAATGTATTCGGATTTTTAAAAGGGGTTTTTTTGGGCACCTTTCAACCGGTGCTGACTTGCTGGATTTAAATTTTAAGTAAAGGTGGATATTTAAACAAAGGGGGAAATTGGGCAAAATTAAAAAATTGAAAACCTATTAAAGGGGGTAAAAATGTTTAATAAAAGGGGAGTTTTGCCCAACCTAAAAAAGGGGCCCCTGAAAGTTACTAGAAAAGATTTGAAATCCTATAATTTCGGGGATGCCCAATATCCAGGAAATATTTCAAAAAAAAACTGTTAAAAATTTAAGGGCTTTGAAATTTGTTTTAATAGTCTTGGTGAACATTATAAAAGTATTCTTTTTGGCTTGTCTGTGTTCGCCCGGGGGGGCCCCCCTCCGTTCCCCCCCCCCGTGTTTTACGCGGTAGTTGCCCCTTTAAATTTTTAAATTTAACTTTTTAAAAATCTTCCAATTTTAAAATCAAAACTAAATTGTAAGGTCACAGTTTTTGTACAGGTTTTTTTTTGTAAAGAAAAAAATTAATTTGTTGGGGTTTTTGGCAAAAGCGGCGAAAGGGCCCTTCTGCTCTGAGAGCCTGGGGGGAAAATTGGGGCCCTGAACAGGAAACGCTTTTTCTTTTGGTAAAACAAGGGGGGGGTCATGTGTTTTTCCACCCAAAGGAAAACCATACATTCCCAGTCATGACGTCGCACAACATCTCACCCTGCTTTTTTCTTTAATTGATTTGCGGCCGCCAAATTTTACGGGAAGGGCCGAAAAAGGCGCGATTTTTAAAATAGAGGATGAAAGTTTTAACCTAAATTATGCATGATCTAAAAAATCCAAATCCCTTTAAAAACTGTCCCGATTTTTAAAATTTTGGTCGATAATAATCGCTAAAACATAGTAAAACCGAAATCAAAATCTCTAATTATTTTTAAATTTCTTTGATTTTACAGAACCCCTCTTTTTCTGCAAAAAATTTGGGGAAATTTGGGACTCCCTTTTGTGTAATAGTTGTCATGTTGCCCCCGGGCCCTCTTGATGCTTTATGTTCGGGCCCATTCCCCTAAATTAGAGCATATTGATTTTTATTGTCCAATTGATCAGCGTTTTTTTCAAATTACAAGGGAAAAATGAACCCGTTGGTTTGTATTTTGGGATATGTGGAGATTTAAAGGGTTTTTTTTTTTTTTTAAAAAAATCGCAAATTTCCGGGCTTTTATTTTATGGCGAGGAAGTTAAAAAACCCCAAATTTTTTTTCCTAAACCCCCTTTCAACAAATTTTTAAAAAAAATAATTTTTCCTTATTTTTTTAAAAATTATTATAAAAAAAACCCCCAAAATTTAAATTTTTAAAAATTTTTTCCCAAAAAATCTTACTTTTTTTCTCACCAAACCTTTATTAAAAATTTAAATAATTTTTTTCTTCCCCCTTTAAAATTCATCCCCCCTTTTCTAATAAAATTAAAATAAATAACCCTTTCCAAAACCCCCCCCCCCCCCCCCCCAAAAAAAAAAAAAAAAAAAACCCAAAAAAAAAAACCCCCCCCCCCCCCCCCCCCCCCCCCCCCCCCCCCCCATTTTTTTTAATTTTTTTTATTTTTTTTTTTAATTTTTTTTGGGAGGTGGGCGGGGGTTATGTTTTGGGGATAAAAATTTTAAATTTTTGGTCGTCCCAATGACATATACGTATTCTGTTTTGTATTTCTTTATATCGGCCCCAATTTAAAAAAGTTTTGGGGGTTAAAAAAAAAACCTCTTCCCTCGCCTCCCCAAAATTTACGGGGACTTTCCCCCCCCGGGAAGGGGTTGGAAAAACTCTCTTGATAGGGGTTTTCTGTAGTCTCCCCTAAATTTTAAAGGCCCCATTTAATATAATTATGTGCTCTCCTCTGTCCCCTGTCCCAAACCTGGGGGGGGGGTTCAAATTTTTTAAAATGAAGTTCTCTAAAACCCCCCTTGGAATTACGGGCAAAAATAAAACCAAAAATCATCGAGTCAGATGTGACAGCCTGGGACAGGACCTCAAAACTCGCCTCTGCAGCGATCTTCCAGGTGTGTGAGGTCTGTGGGGAAAGCAAAGTTTCTGCGGGAATTTCTCCACTAAAAATTTTTAAAACTCAGGACTTCCCAACATCCCCTTTTAAACTGTGCCAAAAAAAATTTTTTCCACCTCCCTCATCTAACCTTACATAACAACCAAAAGGCCTTTTTGGGAAAACCATCCACTCCCCCCCCGGGCCCAAAAAGTTTCGGGCCCCGGCCCTTGACCTCTGTGCTGAAGACCTGGCCACTCTTTTCAAAAAAAATTTGACAAAAACCCGGAAAAATTTTTAATCTAAAACCCCCAAGCGCCCATTCTCCCCCTCCCCAAAAGTCCCCTACCCTTTGCTCTCGCTTTTCGCCCCGACAACAAAAGAAGTGCCCGGCTTCCCCTTTTCTACTCGCCCAAACAAACCTGCTTAATGACCCCTTTTCCCCCCACCTTGCCCAGTTTTTTTTCCCCTATTTGTCCTCTCTTGATTAACTACAATCGTAAACTCTCTCTCCCCACGGGAAATTTTTTCCATCCAAATTTAAAAACCAGGGCTGTTATAACTCCTTTATAAAAAAAGGCCCTTTCTCTGGACCCATCCTCCCGCTGCTAATTACCGACCAGTCTCAAAACCGGGCCCTTAATCTTAAACCCTTTGTTGCTTGGTCTACTCTTCCCTGATTTTTTTTCCCCTTACTTCATCTCAATGCTCTACAATCAGTTTTTCGAACTTTAAAACCCCACAAAAAACTGCTTTTTGCAAAAGTCTCAAAATTGACTTCCACACTGCTAAACTCAGGGAAACCCTACCCCAATTGTTGTTCTTCGGGAAATTTTCTCTGAAAAAATTTGGGACACTTTTGATCACCAACTTTCCTAAAACCATGCTCCGCCCCATTGGCCTCCAGGCCCACAGCTTTGTTTGGGTTTTTCATCTTACCCCCTCCCCTCTTCCTCTCGCTGTCGGGGTTTTCCAAAGGGTTTGGGTTTTTGGGTCCTCTTGTTTTTTAAAATCTACACAGCCCCAAATTTGGGAAAAAACTATCAGCAAATACGCTTCCAGTACCATCTCTTGCGGGGGGGAACTAAAACTTTTACCCTTTCCGTGACACCCACCCCTGCCGCTCTCCTATAAAAACTAGTTACTGTTGCCCGCTGTATCTGCTATTTTTCCCCCTTCTTCTTAAACTAAACCTCACTAAAAATCAACTTTAGTAAACCCCCAAACATCTACTAAATGACCCCACCTTGCTTTTTCTGTTTCGGGTGTGGGGAAAAAAAAACCCCACCGTAAACCCCTGGGGCAGCAGGCCCGCGGTTTTGGGGTTTTTTTTGCTCTGATCTGCCTTCCCCCTATACCCAATCCCTTGCCCGCCCCTGTCCCCCGCCCCTCAAGAACTTTCCCCCAAAAATTTGTCCTTTTCTCACTGTGAAAAAAAACAAAAAACCCTCTCTGAAAATTTTCCCCCCTCTCCAATCGGGCCCTAAATGAAAGCACCCGGGCCCTCTTTGTTTTTTTTCCCGCCGCTATACTGATGCCTCTACCCTGTGTAGTCACTGCACGGGTTTGGGCCCATTAAGTTTTGGGTAAAAACATAAACCACCTCTCCCCAAGTTAAGTTCAAACAGCCCCTGCCCCCCCTTTCATTTCCTTTTCTTTTTTTTTAAAACCACCCTCCCCGCCTCTCCCACTCGGGTGATGATATCCGATTACATTACTCAATTTTCCCGAACCTCCCATCCCCAATCACCAAGATTTCACGGGAAAAATGTTTCCCTTGGGTGTCAGGCACTTTAGAAAACCCTTTTTAGTTTTAAGAGGGCCCTTGGGAAAAACATCTTCTAAAGGGTGGCCTAACAGAATCTCAATTTGGGTTTAAACCAAACTCCCCCCAAAAACACACACTTTCTTGGCACACATTTCTGTTTACTCCCTACAAATTTGGGATTAAACTTTATATTTGATGTACTGTCGGGTGGGCAGGTCATTTCCCAATTTTATATAAACCCCCCATATTTGTCATATGGGGTTTGGGCCATTGTAAAAACCCGCCTTCTCACCCCTTCAAAATAAAAGATTGTAAGCTCTTGGAGGCAGAGCCCCCCCCCCACCCTCGTGTCTCATCTGTAAGTGGGTTTTCATTGGGGCAAGTATGTCTTTTTTTTCTGTACCTATTTCCCTTTAAATTTGTAAAGGTGTTTAAAATCTCCCAAGGGTCCACAGTTTGTCTTTTGGGGTGTTTTCCATAACCTGGTCTATTTTACAGTAGCATATGATAAGATCTCAAATTTTGACCCCGCCTAGACGCTGCAAATTCAAACTTTTCCCTTTTCATGGGGGGGATATCAGGTGGCTGTTTTTTATTGGGCCCGGTTTTTGCCCAAATATTTTTTAAAGGGGGTTTGGGTACGGCTTTAAAAAAGGGAACCTCAAATGTTTTATTAACTTTTTTATATGAAGAATTTAGTGATTACATAAAAGGGAAAATGTGTGATATTGCTTTTTTTACTTTTTTTATTTAAAACAAATGACAAAAGGGAAAGCCGTTAATATTGATTACAAATTCTTTTCATTAAAATGGGTTTATGGATCAAAACTTCACCGGAAAAATTATAAGCATCATCTATCCCGCATTTAGGGTGGGGGAAAAGGGGGGAGCAAAAATAGACAGAATCCCTGAGATCAAAACCCCTACACGGGTGTCGGCCCTTTTACAGGTCAAAGGGTTTCCCCGGGGAAACTTTAAGCAATTTATCTTAAAAAGCATCAGCTGGGAAAAAGTGGGCCAGCGAAAAATAGAGAGATCCCCCGATATCAACACCGTGCACGGGAGGGCCCTTTATAAGGCCAAAGCTTCACAGGAAATTTTTTAAGCCCCCCATCTTTCGGGCCCTCAGCTGGGAGGAGTGGGCCAGCGAAGGACGAGAATTTTTGGGATTTTCACTTTGGCCCGGGGAGGCCCTCCCTCCCCCACAGGGGCCGTAATTCTAACTTTTTTAGCAAACTTTCTCAGCCCTTTAAATCATTTGAAACAAAAGCCTGCGCAAAAAAGTGCTAACAAGCTAACAGATCAGTATTTTTTCAGTTTTAAGGGCCCCCCCGACCTCCCCCCCAAAAGGGTTGTTCCCTTTAGAGGTTAACCTTTCAAATGGAAAAAAACCTTTAAATGGATTTAAAAAAACCCCATGGAATAAAACCCTGAGCACCCGCATTCCCCTCCTTTCCCTAAACATTTTCTGGGGAATATTCTAAAAAATACTCACTAATCTCCATGATGCAGCATTTCACAACAAAAAGTGAAAAAAAACTTTATAACAGACCTATGGTTTTAAGGGTTTTGGGGGTCTCTCACTTAACATTACCCCAAAAGTTAGGAAAAAATTTTCAGCTTTTAAAAACTAGCTATTACCATCTTATATTCTTAAAGATCCCGTCAAAATGGATTCCGATGGCCGGGTTTTTTGGTTTTTCATTCCTGCACTGGTGTGCTGTGCTTTCGTTTCCCTTTTATTTTGTCTAGTGAAATTTTTTTAGCTCGCTGGTTTTTTTTGGGGGCTCTAGAATCTGTTTCTAAGAGGGATAGGTTTTCTGCCTTTTTCCAATACATCTCTATCACCCAAAAAGGGCTGAATTTAAAGTGAAAGAAATTTTAAATTTAAAGCACACTATATTTATTATAACTTTTTTATTTTAGCGGGTCAGGAAATTTTCATTGGTAATTTGGTTGGTGATATAAACCCAAAATGTGGGAAATTTTTAAACCTTTTTCGTTTAGACTTAAAAAACCCCGACCTAATGCGCTCGGGGTTTGTACATTTTATTGAACTTAACATATTAGTACATCCTAATACTGGTAAGGAACTTTATAGCGGGGTCAATGTAGCCAGTGGGTGTTAGTGCTAATCGCCCTTTTACGCGTTTAAACCCCCCGAGCCGGGCCCCAGAAAAGATGGCTACAGCTTCCTAAAGCAATGGGGGAAAGGTTAAAAAACATTTTGTTCGCCATCCATAAAGGTTTACCACCCTAAAAGGGGGCTCAAAGTCACGTAAAAAAAAAAAGAAGTTTTAAAATGTAAAAAAATAAAAAAAAAAAACATATTTAAAAAATTCCAATCCCCCTTTTTCCATTTTGCAAATAAAAAAAAAAAAATAATAAAAAAAATTTCCCCAATATTTTATATTCCGGGTGGTTTCCCAAAAAGTCCCGATATTTTTAAGATTTTAACATCATTTTTTTCCGGGAAAGCCGGAGAAGAAAAAAAAAAATTTCCCAAAAGCCAAAAAAGTGGTTTTTTTGGGCATTTCATGTCCCCCAAAAAAATTGGGGAAAAAAGTAATCAAAAAGTGCATGAATTCCAAAAATTTGGGGGGCAATTAAAAAAAGGCCAAAAAATTTTTCTCACTTGAGTCTGTGATGGTTTGTACAAACATTTTTTTTTTCAAAAAATAAAAAAAAACCAAAAAAAAAAAAAAAAAACTAAAAAACCCTACATGTTTTGGGTTTTCCGGTTTTTTTATCAAAAACCCGTAGAATACAAAAGAACACATCAAAAATAATAAAAAATCGAAGCTGTAAAAAAAAAAACTCCCACATACATGGCGCAAGTACACTGTTTTCACATTCTGCCCCACATAGAATTTTTTTTGCACTTTCCCAGTATATTCTATGGTAATATGAATAATATCATTAGAAAGTCCATCTTGTCCAGCAAAATCAAAGCGCTTTTCCTTTGGGAATTTTTTACATTTTCTCCCCCGTGTGGAAATTTTCTTGGCCCCTCTGATTTGCTTTAAAAAAAAACCCAAAAATTTCCCAGATTCTGAACAGAAAAAAGGGTTCTTCTTGTTTGAAATTTCTCATGTTTTAAGAGGCTTTATTTTCTGATAAGATTTCTCACATTCCCGAAAATGAAAAAAGGGTTTTTTCTGGTTGTAGATCCTTGTGTGCAATTTTTTTTGATTTTTTTGCAAAAAAATTTTCCCCCATTTTTTTAAAATGAAAAAAAGGGTTTTTTCCTGTGTACTTCTCTCATGTGTAAAAAAGTTTTTATTTTTCTCTGAAAGATTTTTCCCAAAAATTTTGAACATGGGAAAAAAGGTTTTTCCTGTGTTTCTTCTCTCCCTGTGTAAAAAAGATTTTATTTGTTTTCTGAAAGATTTCCCACATTCTGAACATGAAAAAGGCTTCTCCCTGTGTGAGATCTCTTGTGTGCAATTAGATCTGATTTCGCTATAAAAGATTTCCCACATTCTGAACATGAATGTAGCTTCTCTCCTGTGTGAATTCTCTTGTGTCTCTCTAGATTTGATTTCACTGCAAAACATGTCCCACATTTTGAACATGGAAAAAAAGGTTCTCCCCCTGTGTGGCTTTTCCATTTTGGGGAACAAGATTTTATTTGTTTTCTGAAAGATTTCCCCCATTTGAACATGAAAAAGGCTTTTCTCCCTGTGTGATTTCTCTCAAAGGATAAAAGTTTTGATTTTTCCGCAAAACATTTCCACATTTGAACATGAAAAAAAGGGTTCTCCCCCGTGTGAGATCCTTGTGGGGCAATTAGATTTGATTTTTTTGAAAAGATTTCCCAAATTTTGAACATGAATGTTTGATTCTTCCCGTTTTGAATTTTTCCCTTTTGTTTTCTTAGACTTGCTTTAAAATACAAAAGATTTCCCACATTCTGAACATGAAAAAGGCTTCTCTCCTGTGTGACGTCTCTCATGTGTAACAAGATTTGATTTGTCTGTGAAAGATTTCCCACATTCTGAACATGAAAAAGGCTTTTCTCCTGTGTGAATTATCTCGTGTTTAACAAGGTCAGTTTTTTTTTAGGGGAAAAAATTTCCCCATTCTGAACATTTAAAAAAAGGTTCATCCCGTGTGCATTTTTTTATGTTTAAAAAGATAAGATTTATGAGTAAAAACATTTTCCCACATGGGGAAAATGAAAAAGGCTTCCTAATGGGTGACGTCTCTCAAGTTAAAAAGATTTGATTTGACTGTGAAAGATTTCCCACATTTTGAAATTTAAAAAAAAGGGTTTACCCCCTGTGTTTCAGTCTTCATGGGTTTTAAAAAGCTTGATTTGTTTGTAAAAGATTTCCCACATTTTGAAAAAGGGAAAAAAACTTTTCTCCTTTTGTAATTCTTCATTGGGGATAACAAGAGTTGATTTCCCCTTTTAAAAAAAATTTCCCAAAAATTTTGAACATGGGAAAAAAAACTTCTCTCCTGTGTGAATTTTTTCTGGAAAAAACAAGGGTTTTATGGTTTGTAAAAAAGTTTTCCACAAATTTTCCAATGGAACTTTTCCCCCCTTTTTTGGGCCCGTATTTTTGTGGGGAACCCTCTGTGGGGGGAAGGAGAAGGTTCCTCATGATGGGAGGGATTATAGGACAGGTCTGTACTCTGGTTTCCTCCTGAAGAGTGCTGCATGATATCTTCTTCTGCTTTATAACTTAGTGAGGACATACAATTTCCTTCAGCGATCTTACAAAATTGTTCTGTTAAAATCAAAAATATGTTTTAATGATTTTTTTTCTTTTCAAACCACAAAAAAAGAAAAAATTTTTTTTTTTTAAACTTGTTTTTTATTACGGGTCTTTTAAATTGAATAAAACATAAAATGGGAAAACCCGTAGTTTGCAAATTTAAACCAAATTCTGCACGCAGGGGAGGGGAATTTTGGGTGCGAAGACTTCGTTTACCCTTTTTTTTTTCCAACTAGGAAAAACAACATGAGAATTTTGTTGCCCCATGATAACAGAAAAATCACTAACCCAGTGCTATGGCATTTGGTTTAAGGGGGTCACGGGCAGAAAAATCGCAGAGGGAAGTTTGGAAAAAACAATAATTAAGCAGAAAAAAAATTTAAAAATTCAAATCAAGCAAACAAACAAAACAAATCCGCTCCAATACATCCCCCCAATCCCCAAATATCTTCCCAGATCCTCGCCCCGCATCCCCTCCCTTTGCGGTTAGTTGAAAAGAGGGCCAAAATACCCCAGCTCCATGCCACATTTAAAAGTCATACGGTATCTTTTTGGAAAAACCCAAAATTTTGACTAAAAGAAGGGATTTAGTATCTGACTCTGTCAGGCAAAGAAAACCAAAGGTTTTGGGGGATAATTGGGGTCAGCGCATCTTGTTTTCTGAGCCAGGTACCAACCCGTCATTAAACCCAAAACAGGTTGTATCTTTTTTCCCCAATTGGGGCCGGCAACTACTATCACTGTAGCTTTTAAGGAAAAAAAACTGTTTAACTTTTTTTTCCTTTCATGAAAAAACCTCCCTTTTCCCAACCATTTTCAAACAAAAAAAAAGATCTTTTCGAGGAAAAGTTGTCTGGTAGGGCTCACCCGGGTGGCTCCACACCTGCAAAAAAGGCCTTTCGTGCCGCCCCTGAAAAAGACATGCGGGAACCTTTTCTCCTTTCTAGGTACGGCCCGCCTCAGTGTCCACAAAACCCCAAAAAGGGGGCCCCTTGTGGCAGTGGGGGGTGAAAGTACGGCCAAAGGGATCGCCCGCCCCCCTGAGATGCCAATCACCCGTTAAATGGGTTTTATTTGTTTGAACATTTCCCCGAGGCAATTTATAAAAGGTTTTAGCTTCCAGCGTATCGCATTTGGAAAAAATTCTATGTCCCCCTGAGGGGGTTTAAATAGGCATTGTGTGCCCCCCTTAAAGGGGACATCTCAAAATATCGAGGAGCAGGAAGGGGAAATTTAAAAGGAATCCGCATGGGTGTCAGGGGTCAGGGTTGGGTCAAACCCGCCCCCAAAGCGAAAGTTGCATAGAGGTTTGTGTTTTAATCAATGGGTCCCAAACGATTTCTGTAGGTTTCGAGATTTTGAGGCCGCCTCGACGGGAGGTTTTTCATCTTGATTTGTGAAAATCTGAAATCCCTTCCGCCCCCCGCCCCTTTTTGGGGGGAGGAAAGAAATTGGGGGAAGCTGTTAGCTTGAAGATAAACGAAGAAAGGGTTTGGAAGATCAGGAAACTGCAGCTGGAGTTTCCCGGGAAATGGAAAAAAAACCCGTTTTGGCAGTCGGGTCCACCCACTGTGCGAAAACAGGACAAAAACCCCCATCATGTAGCCACCGGAACGAGCCCTTTTGAGGACCCATCCCCGGGGAAACGGGGGTTTTTGATTTGGACTGATAAAGTTGGGGTGGTTTTGGCGACAGGCCCTTTTTGCATTCTGTTTTTCTTCCTTTCCCCCCAAAAACCCGGGATGAGGAGGAATTAAACCGACAAACGGATGGGAAAACTCCGCCCTAAGATAAAATGAGGAAATTTTAATAGAGGACCCCGGCATCAAAAGCCCGTCCCCCCAGCTTGTGGAAAATACATTTGGGGCCCCTGACACCGCCCGCAAGTATTGCCCCAGGGGCTGGGTTTCTAATACTGATTTTGGGAAAGCCGGGCCGCAAGAAGCTTAGGCTGATGGAGTTTATGAAGAGGGATTTTCCCCCTTTTGCCCCCCCAAAATAAAGTTCGGGGAAAAAAAAGGCGTTAAAGAGTTTCCCCCCGGGGTTTTTAAGATATATTGGCACATATTAAACGTAAGGAGGCGGGGTCCCCCACCATTTTAGAAAGTTGGCTGCCCATAAAGGATAGGGGGATGTTTCCCCATTTTTGGAGTGTGTTGCGCCCCCCGTCAATATCTGCAGATTTTCCCCGTGTATATTTTGTCGGGTCCCGGGTTTGGGATCCCCTAAATTTTTAGCTGGAACCCCCAGGGGTTTTGATGGAGGGGGTCCATAAGGGACGCGATGGCCCTTTGAGTAGAAGGCCTCGTTTATAATTTTTAAATTTATACCCCGGAGGTCTCCCTTGCTTTAATATCCTGAAAACTGCCGCCAGGTGTTTTGGGGTGGAGACCATCAGAGCAGGTGTCTCCTAGGCCCCCGTTTTATCTCGGTCATTTAGTTAATTCCCGGAAATTTGTTTGAGATTTGGGGGAGTGATACAAAAGGGGGTCAAAGGGAGGTTAAATAAAATGGGCGAAAAGGGGCTCCTTTTCTTCGCCCCCCGAAAACAGATCTATGAGCGGGGATGTTCGCCATTTTGGGGAGAGCCGTAGTCCGGGTTTTGTGCTGGGGAAGGAAGGACTTTAACACGACCCAAACCCCCGGCCCCAGCGTGGCGCAGAAAAAGGCCGGCCCTTTTCAAAAGCCTTTTTCGCCCAACTTAACAAATGGACACCGGGTGGCCAAGGATCTTTACGCTGTTGCTGCCCCCACGCCAGCCGTTCATTTTGGTGGGTGTCGATTAGAGATAAAACCCCAAATGGCAGGGTGTGAAATAAAACGGCAAGAAAATTTGAAGTGGTTTGCAATAATTTTTGGGCCCGGAGTTTATAACCTGGGTTTAGCAGGGATATGGGCCGGTATGCGCTAAAAAAGCAGGTCTTCCGTCCTTTAGCGCACCCGTCTTGGGGTAAAAAGGAATCTATTGGGATAGACCAGATGTAGACATCGTTAAACAGCTGGGTTAGATGGGGGACAATATCGGGTTTTAGGATTTTGTAGAATTCTGCCGTATAGCCATCGGGCCCTGGCGATTTACCGTTGGCTAATAAAGTGATTACCGCCGAGACCTCCTCCACGGTGATATCAGATTCTAGCTGTAGGCGTTGGTCCTCAGTAAGACCTGGAGTACACACCGAATCAAAAATCCCGCGACCCGGTCTGCATCAAAAGGGGTGGCGCTATACAGGGACTCAAAATAAGCCACAAAAGCATCCTCGATATCCTTCGCGTCTTTCAAGACGGTGCCTGTTTCAGGGCACTTTACTGCCGCTATTGGCGGCCTCGGCTTCCATTGGGCAGTCATGCTAGCCAGCAACATCCCCTGCTTATTCCCCCACCTATAATATCGATTCTGGGTGGCCCTGACGTGCCAGCGCGCATGGCCATTGAGGAAAGTACTCAGAAGGTCCTGGGCTTCCGTATAACGCGTCTTTGTTTGTGCCGAAGGGCAAGCCGCAAATCTTTGCTGGGCAGCACACAAGTCCTCATGTAACCGTCTAATTTTTTCATTCGCGTCCCTACGCCTCATGCCCATGTAGCGAATTATTAGGCCGCGCAGCACCGCTTTCACAGTGAGCCAAAGCAAGGGCGCATCCCCAGCATGCTCTATATTATCCGACAGAAACTGATTCATCTGATTCATACAGATATGTGGGGAATCTCCATGACCTGCCCATAGTGGGACCGCCCGGGATGGCTAAAACTAATTGGACAGGACCATGGTCCGAGATCGTAATAGGGTGAAGATCTGCCTGCAACACCATTGAGTGAAGATTCGTAGACAACAGGGCCATGTCAATCCTTGAAAACGAATCCTGAACAGCTGAGTAAAAAGTGAAAGATCGGTCTGTGGGGTTCATGAGCCGCCAGGGGTCATAGAAACCCAGGTGGTCTATAAGGTGTGTGATCGAGGAGTTGAGGGGCCCTGCGACTCGACCTGTGCCAGATCTGTTCAAAGTGGGGTCTGGAGCCACATTAAAGTCACCCACTAAAATTAAATTATCATGTTCCCGCTGCAGTAGAAAATTGGTGAGATCGGCAAAAAAAGAGTCATTTGGAGCATTCGGGGCATAGAGGTTGACCAGGGTGTACAGCCGATTGGCAATCATCACTCTCAAATATATAAATCTGCCTGCCTCATCAATATATTGGTCAGCAATAGACTGTACTAGGCCAGCTCGAAAACATATTGCGACGCCGCGGGACTTATTACAATAGTTGACCAGCACCGGTGGATCCAGCCATCGGGCACGCAGGGGCACGAAATTGTTCGTCTTCCAATGTGTCTCTTGCAGACATATGATGTCTGCCTTCAATCTTTTGAGGTGGAGCAAAACGCGTCTGCGTTTTTCTGGAATATTAAGGCCCGCAACGTTCCATGAGAGGACATTTATTTGCGGAGCCGGGGGGCAGCCCAGGGTTAGAGAGGCGTCTCCACTCATCCCGCATCCCTAAACAAGGGAATCCGGCAGGAGAACCGTAAGCAGGGATGGTTCCAAGCGTCCCAGCGAGCGCTTTCCCCATCCAGTTGAGGGGGAGGGAGGTGGCGAGTATATGTCATCTCTGGGGAGCAGACCAGGACGACATAAAGTCTGAGGAGCGGCGGAACCCAACAAAGATGTGTAAACATCACAAAATTCTACAACAAGAATAACAAATTGAACCAAGATACCACAGTAGGCGGCAACCCGTGCAGCCCATAGCCCAGAGGAGCGCTAAAACCATTAACGAGACCTCTCCATGAGATATTCTATAGCGTTCCGGGCCAAAATTGAATTGTGTGGCTGGCCTTCCTGAGGACCAAAAGGAGCTCCACTAGCTAATCTCCATCCTGCTGCAAAAACCGCCTGGCCGCCTCTTCCGGGGAGTCAAAGGTTATCATTCTACCATTGTCCAGGACCTTAAGCTTTGCCGGGAAAAGCAGCTGGAATCTGATGTTATGGTCATGCAAATAACTACAGACCGGATGGTATGCTTTTCTCTTCAGGGACACCCTATTGGAAAAGTCCTGGAACATAAGAATCCTCTCGCCGGCCACCTTCAGTTCTCGGCATCGCCGGTATGCCCGCAGGAATTCTTCCTTGACAGACCAGTTGTGAAAGCGGGCTATCACCGGCCTGGGACGAGCCTCCCCATCCCTGCGGACCCCAATCCTGTGCACTCTTTCCACCTGTAGAGGGTCGTTTGGAAGATCCAAGGCCAGGGCTCCAGCTAATTCCACCACCAGATATGTTGCTAAAGACTCCGGGAGCACCGATTCCGGGATACCGATGAATCTCAAGTTATTCCGTCTTTCACGGTTCTCGAGGTCGTCCAATTTTTCCTGCAGCGCATTGATGGTCTCCTGGGCCGATGAGGAAGCCTCCTCTAGGCTTGACACCGCCGTCTCGATGGATGCTGAACGAGACTCTAGGTCTTCAATTTTTTGTGAATTCGTTGTTACTTGCGACAGCGCTGCATTAATAGACGATTGTATAAGATCAATGTGGCGATCCATGGATGATTGCATGAGGTCCATGCGGCGGTCCAGGGCCGGCAGCAGCAACTTGGAGACCTCTTGTGCCAAGGCCAGCGCGGAGGATGGCGGAGCGTCTGGGCTGTCGGAAAAGGAAGACGAGGGCGGAGCAGGAGACCCCACTGGTTCCCGGTCTTTCGAGGATGGTGAATTATTGGCCATGGTAGGGGCAGGCATCCGAGGGGTAGATTTGAGTGTTGATATTCTCTTCGCCTGCTGTGAAGTGGCGGGCGGCTGGGTGCCCTGTCTGGAGATTGAGGCGGAGGAGCGGGTGGTCCTGTGCGGCGGGAGCCTATTTACAAATTTGTCCATACTCTCCCTGAAGCAAGGAGTAACAAGCAGCCAGTTGCAAGGGCTGCCGACGAAGGACCGGGGGTGGGCACTTCCCGAGGATTTGGGGGGAGAAGGCGTATTGTATCCTGGGGCAGGGTCTCTCTAGGCTGCGCTGGAGGGATGAAGATGCAGGTTATACGGCCAGCCAAAAATACTCGGGCATCAAAAATCGATCACTGGGCTGCACGGGAGGCCAGACATGGACTCACTTAACTGACATAAGAGCAGACATATTCAACTTGTTAGTAGATTAGCTACACTAAAATGAGGCAGCAGTTTCAAACATCAAACGCTGTAAGAGCCGAAAATAACAATCAATGAGTAAGATGGTGCGGCCCAAGAAATCGGGAACGCTGATGGCAGGGAAGCAATAGGCAGGGAACTGGAGGTAGTGTGCCCCTGCGCAGACCCAGTAACTGGCGACAGGCTCCCAGGTATTTGTAGGTCACTCACAAACAGCAGGCAGCCGCAAGAGCCATCTATCCGTGATGGTAGAGCTACAGAGTTCACAGCAGCAGAAATGTCTGAGCGCAAGACATCCACAGACAGCAGGTGGCAACACAAGCTATCTATCTGTGATGGTAGAGCCGCAGAGTCCACAGCCGCAGGAATGTCTATGCACAAGTCACTCACGGACAGCAGGTGGCAGCAAAAACTATCTATCTGTGATGGTAGGGCCGCAGAGTCCACAGCAGCTAGGACGTCCGTGTACAAGTCACTCACTGACAGCAGGTGGCAGTAGAGGCTGTCTGTGATGGTAGAGCCGCAGAGTCCACAACAGCAGAAATGTCTGTGCACAAGTCACTCGCAGACAGCAGGTGGCAGCAGAGGCTAGCTGTCAGTGATAGTAGAGCCGCAGAGTCCACAGCAGCAGTGAGGATAGTTGCCTTAAGTGCCCAAGGTGGGGGTGCAATGGAAGGGAGCGTCCAGCCCTCAGTAGAAACCACTCAACAGAGCCCAGTATGGCCTAGATTGTAAAATATATGCAGAATCTATAAGGACACTATGTGGCCAAGGCTGGCAGTATATCTTGCGGCTGGCCACTTTGTTGAGAAGACCCTGCGTGGGTCAGGGAAGCCTCTGAGGGGTAAGGGGCGCAATGCAGTATGCCCCAGAGCAGGCCTCTTCAGTCCCAGGGAGGGGGGTCAGGAGCTGTGTTAATGCAGGCCCCAGCTGTGGGCCCAGGAGTTAGCTGGCAGGACAGCTCGACTGAGTGTGGGCAGCAGGACGAACCCCCCCAACCCCTGCGCTGACCTCAGTGGGAGAGAGTCCTTCTCCGTCTCCCACCTGGAGTCTCCGCTGCGGCACGGGAGTGGCAGGCGCCCAGCAGCGGCTATGACAGCGTGGCTCGGCCCGGCGTCCACGCGGGGTCTGCCGCGGCCGGAAGTTCCGTGTCTCCCGTCCTGGAAACAGCTCCGGTGTGCCCAGTAACTCCGCGTTCCCTCCAGCGTGACAATGCGGCGCCCGGCAGCAGCAGTGATGTCGCGGGTCACTGAGGCGCAAGGCCCGGTCCGGCGACAAGGCGCGGGCCGCCGCGCCAGGTATCCGTGCGCCTCCGGTGGTTGTGCAGGCTCACCCTTGCAGCTCTGACGTCCGCCACAGGCTTCGATCCCCGGCAGGTAAGACGGGTTGGTGCGGGTGTTCTCGCTGTCTCTCCGCCGCTAGCAGTGGGGGCGAAGTCTGCCGCCTGGCTCTCCGCTCAGGTCATATCCCTCCAAGATGGCCGCCGGCAGTCCATATGCGGGCCTCATGCGGTGCCTCTCACTGCCACGGACCCACGGGGAGAGATCAGAAAATGGCTATTGGACCGCAGGCACCGGTACCCCGGCTACCTCCAGGGAGAGTTTACAGGGCTTTGGAGTCCAGATGGCCTCGGGATCCAACGGATACAGATGTCCTGAGCAGGAGCTAAGGTAAAATGCGGCCATACACGATGCCCCGCCCCCGGAAGTTCCAAAAGAGAAACATTTTAAACATTTCCTTTAGGCAGGAAAAGTCATGCAGCTTTAAGTTATTTTGGGCAAAGCTGCAAGACCTGATCCAGCAGGACCATTTATTATGACCACTTCCTACTTCCAATGTCATATAGCTCATGCAGGAATTCCCTGTGGAGCGCTGACTTGCTAGGTGTGTAAGGTGTGATAGGCTGTCTGCACACATATCCCTTATTGCTGTTATGAGTAAAATTGCCAATATGAGAGTTGCAGAAAGGGTAGATTATTGGCTTTCACATATTGTGATCTGTTGGAGGCTGCTGTAGTGAAAGTAAATTGGGAGTGGAGAAATAAGACGTGGACATTGCAGAAGAAGAGAAGACAGATGTCAGTACACCTCTGCTAACCCTGCTGTGTATGGGCCCCGAAGCAGATGGATGTCACTGCACCTCTGCTAACCCTACTGTATATGGGTCCAGAGCAGATGGATGACACTGCACCTCTGCTAACCTTACTGTGTATGGGGCCCCAGAGCAGACAGATGTCACCACACCTGTAATAACCAAGCTACATCAGAAGGAAAAGCATCTGTTTTCCTGGCACTATCGGAATTGAACCTCTGCTGATGGGCAAAGGATTGATTTCACTGATAAGTCACGTTTTCTGCTTCATTGAACGGATAGACATTGGCGTGTCAGGTGAGAAACATCAGAGAATAAACAACATGCAACCATTGCTGGCGTTATTGTCTGGGGACTGTTTATAGGGTGTGCACTAGGCCATTCATTCATGTGCAAGGTGTCCTCACCCAATTTCAGTATGAATCCTTTCCTACAGATCTTGTACACCCATACATATTGATTACCTCTCCTGGGGCAGATGGGACAATGTGATGTCAGGTGGCTAAAAACATCTGACACTGGTTGGAAGAGCAGAACAAAGACTTTCCAAAATGGAAGATATGGGAGGAGTCGGCCTTCTTTGAATAATTTGAATTCTCTACACTGAGGGTTGGATTGGAAATTGGTTTTAATTATGCTTTTTCCTTTAGGGTACCTACTTCCCGGAGTCCAGACTGACACTAATCTCTATAAGTTTGTCTGTTTGACTATATAAAATTATTTTAAGCCATATCATTAATCTTCTGTTTATCAACCCCTGATATTCTCCTACTCCCTGTGAGGGGGGCGCTACAAGAATGCGCTCCACCTACACTCTTCATGTAACCCCTTTGGGACTAAAGACTCAAACTGGTTGATCCAAAAAACTTCTCTTTGAAGTAACCATTTACTAATATCGTCTGAATTTTTTGTTGACCCCTCCTCCAAAATGCACCATCTAAGGTCACATAGATTATGTTGTTCCTCATAAAAATGTCTCGCTCCTGTTGAGTCACCAAACTTCTTTGATTTCTCATTTTCCTCAGTATGTTTAGTTTAACATCCTTGATTTCTATCATCTAATTTGAGGCTTCTGCTCATTTATCCTGATCTTGATTTTTCTAGATGTTTGCCCTGTATATGGTTCTCACATGGGCATTTGAGCAGATAAAGGACCTTTTCTGTATCACATGTAGACAAACCTTTCACTTTTATTTCATGACCTTTTGTTGGATGATTAATTCTTAGTTGGGGTTCGCCCAACGCCTCTCCATTACTACCCCTCGGGCTTGTGTCAGCCCGAGTGATAGTAATGGAATTGTTGTCAGATACCTCCTTAACCAGCCAAGGTAAAACCACAGCTGCAGCTGTAGTATTAGAAGGGGAAGGTCCATTGTACTGGTCCCTTACCATTCTAAAAATACCAGCTCGCAGCCACTCTAAACTAACCATCACATTAAGGGTTGTTATTTGGCTTTCCCAGTAACCGGGGTTCTGATTACTGGGATAATGTGACACGGGGTTAAGTGTCTCCTTTGGGTGAAAAAAAACACTGCGGGCTAACACCAACCCCGAGCTAGAATGGAGAAAATATTTTAAAACCCTCCTTCTAGCACGGGAAATTTAAAATAAAAAAAAAAAAAAAAAAAAACGATACAAATTGCAAAAAAAAACCTTTTTCTAAATAAACGTCCCACATCAGCCCTATTTAACCTTTTTTTAAAAGAAATCAACCCAACTTGGTCGGATAAACCCAATGATTTCGGGGGTGCAGGGTACGGGGATCAACCTGTGAAATATGATTCTGGGAGGACAGTCTACAGCCACGCACAATCTCCAGGAGGATGGTCCTCTATCCCTCCCACCCCCAAAGAGATTGTAAGGTGTGCACTGTACTCCTCTCTTCTACCCCTTCCCACCTTTTTGGGTTATGCATCCCTCCCAACAAAAAATAAACCCCCAATAACTCTAAAAACCCTCTCCACCAATACTCCATGTCCTCTCACCTCGACTGTCACCCCCAAAAAAACCTTTTTATTTTGCACATATCACCCAAACCCCCCACCTATCACCTTATGGGGAGTTTGTAAAGGTGGCTACGGGTTGGGAAGGCTAAAAATATAGAATTCTAAAATGTTTGGTGGTAAATTTTCAGGGGACCTTTGGCCAGAAGAAATCTTATAGCGGTTCTGGACAGGCTGGAGAAAAAAAAGGGGAAAAAGAAAAATCCATCAAAAAGGATGTTCTAGTGGTACTAATTAACGCACTGTAGTCATTTAAACATCTCAGACCCTGTGTCACTGGTTTTCTACCGCTACATGGGGGTAATATACATCTGCAGAGTTGCACCACTGCTACTTACCTTTGGTCACTGTACGGTGGAAATATTGGTTGTAGTGTAATGATTTAGGTTTAGGCACAGTTTAGCGGTATCTTCCAGCTCTCCTGGAGGCTGAATAGGCTATCCAACTGTCTAGGAAATCCTAAATTAGCTTTCTTCCAGAGCGTTACACAAATAGTGGAGCGGGTGTAAAGGGGATGTGGCTTAACACACAGAGAGGATGTGGTCATACAAATGTCCGGGGGTCAGCTATGTACCCCTCACTTAGATCCCCTTTGATGCCTTTTCAAAAGTGGCAATATGGCAAAAGTGGATCACTAAGTGTCCAAGATCCCGGCTGTCGTGCAGATGTTCATCACAGAAGTAAACCCAAACTGACCCTAAGCTTCATGTATGGCAGGACCAAATAGAACCCCCTTGAGAGAATCACCTCCTCGGGCCCCCGCCCCGGGGGGTTTTAGGGAACGGATCCTAAAGAAACCTCTGAATTCATTACTAACTCACCCGTGGTCAATTTCTTTGGGATCCCTCCTTTTACATCATCTCCTTGGCCCCATCGCTCCTCACTTCCTCTTCACCCCCTCCACTTTAGTTCAGTCAACTTCCCCCCTGTTTTACGGAACAAATTCAGTACAGCAGACGGGTCGACATAAAAACCCCCCCAGGTGGGGGGTCCTCACCCGTTACAGATCGTGTAAGGGCTCATCTCCCTGAGGTTTTCCCTGGGGCACAATCTTTTCGCTTCATCCTCACCCTTTAAATATCAAGCAATTTTCCCCAAAGGGAACAAAACCATAAATAAAGCAGGTTTTTTTCCCATTCGGGGTATATTTAAGGAGACTTTCGCTCCCCTTTCCCTGAGATTCTTTGGGACTTTCCCCCTGGGAAGTCCGGGGAAATACAGAGGCGGGACACTCTCTGCTGGATTCTCCTGCTGGACCCATCTGTGGGAACACACAGTGACAATACAATCTGCGTATATCTGTCTAAAACATTACATGTTCTCAATTTCAATAAAGGGAGAGGGAGAGATGGTCACTCCTTCCGGCCTTATTTTTCCCCAAACCCTGTATGTCGTGGCCGGGGACCCCATCATAAACCCTCCTGGACAGATCCCTTTTCTTTTTATGTATTTCCCACTCCCCAAAGAACTTAACAGCACATCCTGACACCTTATAGAAACCTGACCCCAAAAAGGGATCCTTCATCACCAACCCATCATCCGTGTTATGTAAAGTCCCAGCATTCCTTACCTCTCATTATCTTTCCAAAAAACCCCATCATCTCCGTGTTAGTATAAGCCCCCAGCTTTTCCCTTCCCTTCACATCCAAACCATAATGCCGTTTGTGTGTAATGTCCCCGCATTCCCCTCACCACTCAACTCATCCAAAGAACCCCCCATCTCCCCCCCGTTTATGTAAAATTTTCCCAGCATTTCCCCCCTCCTTCTCACACCCGCCCATCACCCCCTGTGTTATTTAATGTCCCAGCATTCCCCCCACCTCTATAATCCAAACCCATCCCCTGTGTTAGTTAATTTTGTCCCACCCTCCAGTCCCCTCTCCAGTCAGCAGCCCCATGACCCTCGGGTCAGGTCTAGATTTTCTGTAATTGAATGGGGGTTGAAGGCTGGGGGCTCTGGGTGTTGCCCGCCCTCCTGACACAGGGGGGGCCACACACTCACCAGACATTCTTTCACTATTGTAACCTGTTTATGGGAGATATGATCACTACATAGATTCTAAAAACCCCTCCCCTTTTTCCATCATTCCCTGAACTATAAGAGAAGAGCGGGGGTCATGTGAGACTCTCACCTCTCCGTTACCAAGTAATGACTCCAGGGGGGTCAATATCCTGGGGGCCCTGAGGTCTCCGTCCTTGCCCTTTCCTTGGGGGGGTCTTTTGATGAAAAGGGGGCCTTTGTCTTTAACTGTTAGTCCTTGAGATGGGGAAGGGAAAAAGAAGAGGGGGAAATTTTGAGAGTAAGACCCAACGACAAAGACATGAAAGTTTATGTTTTTTAAGGGGTGGTTAATTTTAACATTGAGAGATAGAATCTAAAAACTAAAATCCATAAAAATCACTTTGTATAAATTATACAAATGATTTTTTTTTTGAGTAAAAAAATAATTTTGATCCCTCTGGAAAACAAGAAAAAAAAAAAAAAAAAAAAGAAAATAAAAAAAAAATATTTGGGTGGCAAACCTTTTTGGAAAGCCGCGTCAGACTTTTTTTTGTATTTGATGAGGTTTTCGCATGTCAGGGGGAAATTTTTGTCCCACTCCCTCTTTTGCAGTCATCTCTAAATTTTAAATTTTCTCTCATTAAAAGGTTTATTTGATTTTTTTTTTAAAAAATATAAAAAACACGCTGTAAAATAAAATGACAGATATAACAACTAAAATTACCAGGTCCAACATAAAGCTGTCAAGACTCCCATGCAGATACAGGAAAAAAAGAAAATATATTATTCACTATTTTTAAATTGATCAGTGCATTTTTTTAGTTTTTATATAAAATTTATATAATATATTTATATTTTATATATTATATATATATAAAAATTTAATTTTTATAATATATATAAATATTTTTATGTAACAAAAATACTAAAGAATACTAAAAAATCTAAAATATATGCTCCCTTTTAAAATTTTAAAGATAAAAAATGATCCCAAACTGGCGGACCCAAAAGAAAACATGAGTGAGCTCCAAGGGAGGGAGTGAGAATTCTCCTAATCTGTGATGAAATGGAGCTCTTGGCACTTCCCTCATTAAAAAAAAGGAAAAGGAAAGGGGAAGGGTAAAAACAAACCCCAACCGGGGCCCCTCCCTGCCCCCCCAGGCCCCCCACATGCCAGACAGGAAAATCAAATAGAATGAATGGAAGGGCAATGCAAATTTAAGAGAGATAAACTCAAAAATTCAGAAGAGGTTGATACTCCATTAGGGAGCCAAGTGTGGGGAATTATTCGTTTCAGCTTCTGACCTGGCATATTTTTTTTCCATACGGTATTTTAAGGGGCCCCACCTCTTCACCCAATCTTCTAAAGATGAGGGGAAGTCGCTTCCATTTGCGCGGGGTGACTTTTTCGCTGCTTGAAGTAAGTGCCTATTTTACGATTTTTTGTATGCCATTGTGGGAGCTAAAACATGAAAGGAGGGCCTCTGGGAAATCAGGAACAAGGGACCAGTGCAGTCCCGGTTTCCCTAAGGATCGCCGCCAAAAGGGCTGATGAGTGCAACCCCCCCAATGTGGGATATAGTATGATTTCCAATCCCACTTCCAACATGTGGGGGTACACTGGGCCACCCCCCTATGTAACAAGGATGGCACTCTGTACCATCTCGATAAGATCTTGAAACTGGTTTCCTGAGGCCATAACGGCTCTGTGAGTCAGATAGAAACATCTGCACCACTGCTCTTCTGTGAATATCTTGTTCAGTTCCCTCTCCCAAGACTGGCAGTAGGACGGCAAGGGTTCACTGATCGGATCAAGGGCAGTTGGTAAAGAATTGAGAGATAGATGCCGTAAAGGGGTCGGCATGCAGAAAAACCAAATTAAAAAGGGATCAAAGGCGGTGAAGAGGGGGCTTTTCAAAGGTATGGAAAAAGAAATGCGTGATTGAGTGTTTCGAAAGAGAACGTCTAGAGGCCAAATCCCCCACAAGTTAAGATAAAACCCCCTAAAAAAAACGAGGGCCTGTGCCAGGAGAGGACGAGTCTTGGAAAACCCCAAGAAGGATTTCGAAGACTGCCCTGAGGGAAAGAGAGGGTGATCTGTAATGTGGGTCAGTGGGCCGGTGAGATCGAGTAAAGAATCTTGGGGCTTTATCTTGCATAGGATTGCTAGGGTTTGGAGTGTTGGAAAGGAGAGGTCTGCTGTGTTCCAGAATCTGGAGTCAGGGTGCCAGGGACGGGCAATCAAGAACAGAGGACATAGAGTCTGAGCAAGATATACCCTTTATTTGGTTTTGGGGGATGAATAGACCCCCAGAAATCTTTGAAAGGTAGAGCAAAAGGTAGAGCCTCAATCTGGAAACCCGACTCCCCCTTTGCCCTTTTGGGTTTTTAAATGAAGGGGTTGCTAATTCTTCGGCGGCCCCCATGCCAAATAAATTCCGAAAAACAGCGTCGGAGTTTGTGCCAAAAGGAGGCAGTGAGCAAGATAGGCACAGTTTGTAACAAATAGAGACGTTTTGGAAGGACAGACATCTTCAGCACGTTCATCCTCCCGAACCAGGAGAAAGTTTTGAATTTCCAAATGTCACGGACGCCCCTGCACATCGGGTTCGGGGTCCGCTCATGTCCCTGTCGGCGTTCACTTACCCGGCCATGCTCCTGCTCAGCCTGGCTTCAGTTCCCAGTGCGTAGCTTCCCCCCCCCTAGGGGGGTTTAGGGGGGTGGCAGTTTGAATTTAAAGGGGCAGTGCCCGGGAAAGGTTCATTGCCGGGACTGCTCCTTTTAGTCTGGCCACTTCCTGCCGGCCCCCCGCCGGATCCTTGGGGTATATTCCCTTGGTGAAAATGTTTTCCAGAGCGTTTTTGTCTTGCCTTCCGTTACCGACTCTCTGCTTACTTTACCGGGGTACGAAACCCTTCCCCGTGCCCTGACCCCTCTTTTCTACCGTTAAAAGGGGCCGCCCGTCCTGACCCCCGCCGTCCCCGACTTCGAGCCTGCCCGCCGATCCGTACCTTGCCTTGGCCCCACCGCAGGCAACCCCGCCAGTGGTAAGGTGGTAATAAAAAACCCCCGGGCCCTTTAAGGGAACCTCCCCCCCCTGTGTGGGCTTACGCCATCGCCCGCGGTAGTCCAGTGATCCAACCTCCAGACCGTAACGTAGGATCCGGCCATGGATCCCCCCAAGGTGCCCTTTCCCGCCTGGGGATCTGCGACCGTTGTTTCTCGCCCGCTCACAACTCGGGCAACAGGCCAGCAACTCCCCAACTATCCACCATGTTGCAGCAATCGTCATCTCCAGCAAAACCCCTTCGCCCCGCGGTTTTTTCCTCCCTACGGTTTTTCCGGTGGCTTGAGGGGCCCAACTTCGCCCCGCCGCTCCCCTCCAAGTTCCGACGGAGACCCGAAAATCTCGGGGGTTATCACCCAATGCCTTGCAGTGGGGGTGATGCTGATCAGTTCCTGTCTAACGTGCCCAAGGTGGGGTTCGGGTCAGCCTCCTCTCCGGGGAAGGCCCTCATGGGCTACCCCCTGTGGGGCAAAAAGGTCCGTGCTTATTACAGTTTCCTAGTGAGTTCCGCAACGTCTTCGAGGGAAACCACCCGTGCATCCTCCGCGAGACAGCCCCCCTAAACCTACCAGGGGGGCCTGTCTTAGGAGACTTTCGCGGAACAATTCCGCACTTGGCCCCTGAACTGTCATGGAACGGGCGGGGTGTTGCTACCTTCAAGAAAGGGCTCGAACCGAGTTTTAAAAACGTCTTGGGCCCCTAGAGACCTCCCCTTTTTCCCCTCAGCGACTTGATCCGTTTTTTTACCCCCCTTGAGTACGCTTTTTTGAACGGGAGGAAGAATTCGGAAGAGCGTCATCAGCCCAACCCCCGCCGGTTTCCCTCGCCTGGGCACCGTGTTCCAGAGGGCCCCCCCCACAGTCGCCAACACCCCACCAAAACCCTTGCGATTGATCCCCGTCTCCCTTTTGGCAAGAGTTGGCCCAGCGTCGGGAAAGGAAAATTTTGCCTCTACTGTGGCAGCCCCGAGCATTTTCGGAGGAAAATGCCCCAAGGCCCCAACCTGCGGGAAACTCCCCACCTAGGATCCCGTGGGAGGGCATTTCCAGGTGCAACCCCCTCCTCTCCACACCTGTTTTGGCCAGTGCAGGGGTTTTCAAGGGTTCACGTTTGGGTTTCTGGACTCGGGCTCACCGGGAACTTCATACACCAGCCCTATGGCAGTATCAGCTCCCCTTGGGACGCCGGAGAAAAACCCCTTTCATTTTATCCGTCAGCGGGGAGCTCTTGCGACCCACCAGTTTGCACCAAGCCACTATCCCTCTATGTGGGGGGGGTGCAAAAGAAGAAACCCTTCTACTGCTGACTTTTGGCTCCTCGTCCGGGGATCCTCCTCGGACTCCCATGGGTACGGCTCCATCTCCTATCCTGGACTGTCCTGGGGGTGATTCGTTGGGGTCCCAACTGTCGGGGGCGTTTTTTTGGTGCACCCTCGCCCCGGGGCTTTCCCCGCCCCTCGGCAAACCCTTCAGGGGCCTTGCCCGGCTCCCGCCCGAATATTTTTGGGGTACCCCCGTGTGGGCCTCTGAGAAAAAAGCGAAACTTTCCTCCACATCGCCCATACGATTGCCCAATCGACTTACTTGCCGGGGACCAGTCCTCCCCGAGGGCCGGGTCTACCCCCTGCCGGGCCCCTGAGACCCAAGCCACGTCCAGTACATCCCGGGAAATCTCAGGGAAAAGGGGTTCTTCCCAAAATCCCTTTTCTCCCGCTGGTGTGGGGTTCTTTTTCGTGAAAAAGAAGGGTGGGACCTTGCGGGGCCCTGCAAGATTACCGGGGCTTTAACAAAAATCACGTAAAGAACCTTATCCATTGCCGCTGATCACTGAACTGTTTGATCGCTGCAGGGGGCCAAGATTTTCTCCAATTGGGTCCGAGGGGGCCTTCAACTTGGTCCGAACCGCAAGGGCAGAATGAAAAACGGCCCTTTAACCCAGGATTGGGGACTTTTGGTACTGGTGATGCCCTTCAGACGTGCAAGCCCCCGCCCCTCGTCAACTATGAAGACGTCCCTTTAGGGATCTCCTCCAACCTCGTGGTAGTCTACCTTTATGACATCCTGGTGTTCCTCCTGACCTCGAGACCCACCCCAGCCATTCGTCAAGTATGAGACGTCTCCGGGGGAAACCACCTGTATGCCAAACTAGGGAAAGGCCTCTCCCTCAGCTACCTCCCGTTTCTGGGGGACGTCATCTTGACCAAGGGCCCAGGATGGCCCAGCAAAACTTCTGCCGGTTGCAGTAGCCACGCCCGTCGGGCTGCGGCCTCCAGCGATTCTGGGGTTTTGCAACTACTATCGCCTTCATCCCCCCCCTTCTCCACGCTGGTGGCTCTGAAAAGCCCTCACCAAAAAACAAGCCAATCCACCAGCGGGCGGTCGAGGGTAGAGGCGTTTCTCAAAGCTTAAGTCCCCTTTTCTTTGGCCTCTATCCTTCAACCCCGGATTCCCCCGAAACCCTTCACATGGATGGATGCCTCATCTGTGGGGGCCGGAGCATTCTTACGCAAAAAGGGCCACGGGTAAGACGTAACGTGCGCTTCTTCTCCAAAGGGCATTTCATAGCCAGAGGAATTACACGATTGGCGACCGGGAGCTGTACCCTAAAATTTTTGGGCCCTGGAGGGGTGGCATTATCTCTGGAGGGCGCCCTTTTTTCCCTCCTATCTACCGGACCACAAAACCTCCAATATCTGAAAGGCCCCAATTAACCCCGCCAGGCTGGTGGTCGCCTTCTTTTTTCCCCGGTTTTGACTTTCAGATCCACTTTAGGCCAGCTAGAAAAGTAAAGGGGTGATGCCCTTCCCTCCTCCGACGTGGAGGTGAAGATACTACTCCCAAAAACAGAATTCCCCCAGAAAATCTTTCTCCCGCAGCCCCCGTGGACCTCCGGAAGGGTTCCCCCTGGAAAAACTTATGTGGTCCTGCCCTCCGCAAAGTTCTTAAAAAGGGGACATTTCTCATTAGTTGTGGCCATCCCGGGGCCGGGGAAACCCTTTTACCCGATATCTCGGTTCTATTTTTGGGCCCGAGCTGGGGAAAGCGTTAAGGCTTTGTTTGTCTTGGCTCCTGTGCCAGCAACAAGACGCCACGTCAAAAACCGCAGGTCTACTACAGCCACCCCATTCAACCAACCCTTGGTCCAACATTTCCATGGAATTCTAACTGACCTCCCCCCGTTCTGGCAACCCATCAATTTTGGGTATTAGGATCGCTTTTTTAAAATGGGCTTTCGTCCCGTTTCCAGGCCTGCCCTCGCCTCCCGCCTGGTGGAGGTTCTTCCCCGCATGTGTTTTTTCTGCATGGGCTCCCTCAGCAAATTGTCTCGGCCGGGAGTTCAATTTTTCTCCAGGTTTTGGCGACCCTGGCAACCAAAATTTGGGGAAGCTCGACTTCCTTTCTGTACCACCCGCAGACGAAAGGCCAGGTGGAGAGGGTTCAACCAGTTTGGGATGTTACCTTTTGCCCTTCGTCTCGGCACGCCAAAATGATTGGTCCAACTTCTGCCTTGGGGGGGAGTTCTCGTTAACTCCCTTGAGTCCGGTCCCCCAGGGGTCTCCCCCCTTTTACACGTGTATGGCCTGCATCCCCGCCCTCCTCTCCCCCTGGCAACCCCCCCTCTGGGTCCCGGCGGCGACGCATGGTGCAAACATGAAGACCATCGGTCCCAACCCGTCAGCCTGCTCCCCGCTTCCGAACGAAGAAGACCCCAAGCAGATAAAAAAAGAACCCTCCCCCGGGCTTCTCCCCAGGTGACAAGGTGCGGCCCCTAGATACTCCGTCTAAAGATGCCCTTTACATAAACTGGGACCCCATTTTTTGGGACCCTTTGAGGTCATCAGCCCCCTCAACCCGTGTCATACAAACCCGGCTCCCCTCCTACGATGGAATTCCCCAAATCGTTTACGTCTCCTTACTGAAACCCCTGGTCCCTTTTGTTTTTAGTATATTATTGTAGATCAACTATAGATAATAGTATTAAAAAATTTATTTAGACACTATAAAATAAAAAAAAAGGTAATAAAAATTTTTCCATAGTGTGGCGTGCTTTGGCTAATTCAAGGGTAATTCATGCAGCCAAAGTAGGAGGTAAAGCAGTCTTTCAGGGGGCTAAAAACCTGGCGGCGCGTTTCAGAGGGGGTTTTCCCTCTTTCTCAAGCGTATGTGACGTTGTATGGGCTTTCCTTATATATCGTTAATTAACCATTTGCTGTCTATGCAGTAGTATGTATCCAAATATAAAAACAAGAAACATAGTTAAAAAGAAATTTTACAAGAACACAGTTAAGTTGAGTATCTCATTGAGGCCTGTCGGAGTCAACGTATCTAATCTATGAATCCAGAATGCCTCTCTACGTAACAATGTTGTTTCTATTGGAATCCCTTCTCTATGTTGTATTTGTTCCAATATGCACCAGCATAACTCTGCTAACCCATGCCGTTTTTCATAGAAATGACGTGCTAATGTGCTTTCTCCATACTTTTTTTCTTTAGTGTTAGTATTGGAATTGTTATCTTTTTCAATTCTATCTCTGTATGTACGGATTGTAGAGCGATGCTCATTCAATCTTACTTTAATAGATCTAGTTGTTTGGCCTATGTATCCCATTCCACATGGGCATTTTATTAGATATATAACGTTTTTGCTGTTGCATGTATGGAAGCCTTTCACATTGATGGAATAACCTTTAGTAGTATGGGTAACAGATGATCCACGTATAATGGAATGGCAGTTTTGGCAGTTAAGACAGGCAAAGGTGCCGGCTCGTTGTGAGGACAGGGTTGGCTGATGCATTTCTTTTTTGTTTATGTCTGATTTAGTAATAATGTTACCAATTGTTCTACCTTTCCTATAGATGAATCTCGGATATTCTCTGAACAGGTAGATATATTTTGCATCGCTGGAAAGAACATGCCAGTGTTTTTTTATTATTCGTTCTATATGTTTACTCTTTGTGCCATATTTACTGATAAACATAAACCTATCTGATTTATCTTTGTTCCTGGGGGGTAAGAAATTCTTCTCTGTTTTTTTCAAGGATTTCCAAACCTATTTTTTCCCATTTCTATTCTATTGTATCCTCTATGAACGAATTTGTCTACCATTTTTTTCATTTGTTGTAAGTATGTTTGGTTGTCAGAGCATATACGTCTTGCTCTTATGAATTGGCTCTTTGGGATTCCTTTAAACACATTAGGGGCATGGTAACTTTTTTTTGTGCAAGATGTTATTTTTCTCCATAGGTTTGGTATATAGTTTCGTTTGTAATCTGGTGTCGTGTTTTTTAATTTCAACATCTAAATAGTTGATGGTATTTTCATGGACTGTAGCAGTGAACTGGATCAATCGATGGTGATTGTTCAGTTCTTGTATAAAGATGTCCAATTGCTCAAGTGTATCTCTCCAAAATATCAATATGTCGTCGACATATCTTAGCCAAAGTTTAACCAATGAATGATGATCTTGTTGAAAAATATAGGTTTTTTCAAAATGGGCCATGTAGATGTTAGCATATCCAGATGCTGCTGGAGACCCCAGCCTGAAAGACTGCTTCTACCTCGCTATATGCGCTGCACGAAACTACGCTCTTGAATTATGCCATAAGCTACGGCTCACACTATGGACAAGACTCGTTCATATGCAAGTATGTATCTTTGATTTTATTACTTGTATTATAGTCGTCTAAATAAATTTTTCTTCTACTATTATCTATACATCTGATTTACAATATATACTAATTGCCAGGACAAACGGGAAGATTTGTCTACATACAGACGCTACCATAAGTGTGATTAAATAAGAGCATTATTGCATTTTGTTGTATACCTCATATTTATACCAAAGCCTTAATCGTTTTTCCCAGAAGGCCGTTCCTCCTCCGTCTGTGGCTGATGCGCCCAATGTCTTCGAGGTCAAAGAAATTCTGGGCATGAGGAGAACTAGGGGAAAGTGATACTTCCTGGTGGACTGGAAGGGGTTTGGCCCCGAAGAGAGGTCCTGGGAGCCGGAGGAGAAAATCCTGAACTGTAGCCTCATCCAGAGATTTCTCCAATCCAGTAAGAGAGAGGGGCCCAAGAGGGTGGGGCCCAAGGGGGGGGGTACTGTCACGGACGCCTCTGCGACCACTGTTCCGGGTCGCAGGCGCGTCCGTGCCCCTGCTCCCAGCGGAGCCCCGTCCCGCACGTCGGGTTCGGGGTCCGCTCGTGTCCCTGTCCCTGCCGGCGTTCACTTACCCGGCCACGCTCCTGCTCAGCCTGGCTTCAGTTCCCAGCGCGTAGCTCCGCCCCAAGGGGCGCACGCGCCGGCAGTTTGAATTTAAAGGGGCAGTGCGCTGGTAATTGGTTCATTGCCGGGCACTGCTCCTATTTAGTCCGGCCACTTCCTGCCGGCCCTCGCCGGATCTTTCTTGTATATTCCCATGGTGAAAGTGTTCCAGAGCGTTCCTGTCTTGCCTTACCGTATACCGACTCTCTGCTTACGTTTACCGTCTACGAACCTTGCCGCCTGCCCTGACCTCCTGCTTGTCTACCGTCTACGAACCAGAGCCGCCTGTCCTGACCTCCTGCCTGTCCCCGACTTCGAGCCTGCCTGCCGAACCTGTACCTTTTTTTTTTTTTTTTTTTAAAGTCTTAATTTTGAAAACATTTTCAAATTACAATTTACCACCCCTGAACAGAAATATACAGATTTGCCAAAACTATAACCATTGTAAACCAGGAGATCCTCTGCTGCAGAGGTAAAGGAAACATAACAATAGTCCCAAGTCGGGATGCCACCCATCATCCATAACCCTAGACAGTCATCCCACAAATCAATCATCCTCAAACATTCCCATCCATACCCACTCACCCCTCCAACGCCCGAGCTCCAGACAAGCGACAATTCAGAGTGACACTATTCGCGCCTCCAGCCACAGGCCCCATATATCCAAAAATCTTTCAGGCACCCCTCTAGCCTCATATGTCAACTTATACAAGGGTAAATCCGCGTTGATAAGACAGATCCAGTAAGTAAGGGACGGCACCTTGGGAGGTTTCCAATTTAATAATAAAGATTTCCTTGCGTAAAACATTAATAACCGATACAGTTGACGTTCGTTCTTAGATGGGACCAGATCCTCCACCAATCCCAGCAGACTATTCTCTGGTGAACACATCCCCGGAAAACCCAAAGTTTTTCGTTGAGGAACCTATGGACCTCGGACCAGAACCCCTGAATCAAGGGGCACTCCCAGACCATATGCATTAATGTGTACATTTCTCCATAGTGGAATATATGGAGACCAGGCCCCATTACTCATATCTCCACCATACACCCCAACAAATTTTCTCCATATTGCCACCGTTGCAGCCATGTTGGATGTGTAATGCTGCATTGGATATTTCCCCTGCCTATATACTAAATTTGCTAAAGCCTCATATGAACCACATAGGGCTGCTTCCAGTACCACTGCTGGATTGTTACGGTCGGCCCTAATCCACCAGGCCGCATAGTTAAGCTGAACCGCTACATAGTAAATATAAAAATCCGGAAGGGCCAGTCCCCCATCCCCCTGCATAGCTTTCAAAGTTGCCCTACTGATATGCGGTGTCCCCCCCCCCCCTCCCAGAGAAACGAAGATATCAGTCTTTCTAGCGATTTAAAGTGGGAGGTCGGCAACATGAGTGGGGCCGCTCTATAGAGATAGAGCAATTTGGGCAGCAGTATCATCTTAATTATATTTATCCGGCCTATCAGAGTCAAAGGCAAAGACGCCCAAGCCTTTAATTTATGTGCAATGTGTTGCATCACAGGAGTGAAGTTAAGACTTAGAAACTATATGTCCCTATGAATTTGGATTCCCAAATAACGAAATGGCTCAGTAACCACAAGCTGGACTCTTACAGTGATGCCCACCTCCCTTACGTCATCCACCGACATCAGAACAGATTTCGACTAATTTACTCTTAATCCCGAAAATGATCCAAAGATATCCACCACATCAAGAGTTTTCTCCAAAGAGGTTTGGGGGGTCTCCCAAATATATACGAGCATATCGTCCGCATAAAGTGACTTCTCCGTCACCCCACTAATGTCCCAACCTTCAATTGCAGGGTTATTATTAATTAAAATGGACAACGGCTCCATGACCAGGGCAAATAGCAATGGGGACAGCGGGCATCCCTGCCTTGTCCCCCTGGTCAGAGCAAAGGGGGAGGAAAGATACCCGTTTACACGGACTCTGCCCACCGGCTTCAAGTACAAAATGTTTAACCACTTAAGGAAATCTGCTGGGAACCCCATACACTGCAGAACCGCCCACATAAATCGCCACTCTACCAAGTCAAAAGCCTTCTCATTGTCAAGAGAGGCAATCACTCTGCAGCCAGCATTATCATGTCGAAGCTGCAGGTTCGTATATAACCTTCTTCAATTGATATCTGTCGTTTTCCCCGGTAGGAAGCCCGACTGGTCCACCCCCACTATAGACAAAATTATGGAGCAGAGGCGCATGGCCAAAACCTTCGCCAAAATCTTAGCATCTAGATTGATAAGTGAAAAGGTCTATATGAACTGCACACATCCGGGGGTTTCCCTGGCTTATGAATTACCACTATAATAGCTTCATACATTGAAGGTGGCAGCACCCCCCGCTTGGAAATGTTCTTAAATAGATTTTCTAGGTGACTGCAGCCCTCTTCTCCCTACAGTTTGTACCACTCAAACCGGGAGCCCTTTCTGAGCCCGGTGTTTTTTCCAGGGGCCCCATTCGGCCCACACTCTCTAATTTTCCTCCATTGAAATGGGACCCCTAAAATCTCCCTCACTTCTTATCCGAAATCCCCGGGGAGTGAAATGGATGCAAGAAAGTCTTGGATTTCACTATCCGTGTAAATTGAGTCTGGTAGAATAAAAATGGGCGAAATACTCTGCGAACCGTCTGATATAGGGAGGGGATCCGTCAGAAGATCACCAGATGAATCCCGAATTCCCGCAACCATGTCTGTGTCATCTCCATACGAGCCAGAAATGCCAAGGCCCTGCCATTTTGCCCCCTTTCTGCGAAAATTGTCTGCTTTTGTGACAATAGTCGTTTTTGAGTGTAATTTGTAAGGTGGATAGCATAACCCCTCTGCGGGCCTTTCTAATGCACTTCGATGTTCCGATCTTGTGGAGCACATACTCTGCCTTTTGCCAACGCCAGTTCCCCCTCTAGTGAAACCCTTGCCCTCAGGAGACTGGCTCTATGGGCAGCAATAGCATTTTTTAAGGCTCCCCTCGTACTCCTTGAATGCTTCCCATTCTACCAAGGGTCCGCCGAACCCCCATTCAGTGCCCAGTAGTTCTCAGCCTCCTCTGTGCATTTACGAGCCACCGCCTCTACCTGCAACCATTTTGGGTTAAGTCTCCACAACTTTGTAGGTCCAGGAAATGCTTCAGCTACTCTCAACAAAAGAGGGGCATGGTCTGAAATTCCCCTTGGGAGATACTCAATAGCTGACACTTGGGTCAACAAATCATTATTCGCAAAGGCCAGATCTATGCGGGATAATGAACCAGCAGATGCCGAGAAGCAGGAAAACTGTCTATCACTAGGATGTTTCCACCGCCATATCTCAGTTAGACAATTAGCATTTGCCCAGTTACTCAATGTTGAGCTATGGGTAATATGCGGATGTAACCTATCCACATTCTGATCTAGGGTGGCATTAAAATCACCCAATAACACCATGGGCACCTGAGGGTATAGAGAAACATGCGCCATCACCTGCTCTAGGACTGTTAAGTGGAAAGGAGGAGGAACATACACGCCCCCAATAACATACTCCTTACCCCGGATCAGAGCATGCAAAACCACGATTTTCCCGGAAGGACAAATGTGCAAGTGCATAAGCTGAAATGGGAGGCTTTTCGCAGCACCGAGACCCCCCTTGCATAGTTGGAGAAAACCGTGTGGTACGTTTTGCCGATCCAGGGCCTTTTTAAGGCTAACACTTTCTGTCCCCTCAGATGGGTCTCCTGCAAAATCACAATGTCAGGGTTGTATGGTCTCAGGAAATTGAAAACCAAGGATCTTTTAACGTTGCAATTCAGCCCCCTGACATTCCAGGAAATTATGTTAAAGGCTGCCATAGCCATACTGAGTTAAATTCCTTATCCATACCTGCCAGAGCCCGGACCTTGGAGCACTCACACACACACCATTCACTCCCAAACAAACAACATCCATTCCACATACTGAAACAGAACCGCTGTCCCCAACCTCCAAATCCCTCCCTGCCCACACCACCCCAACCTGGTTGAGCATGTATCCCCTAACATTTATTAACAAAAAACCAAACATACCTACTCCATGCAAGAGCACTACCTACTTCCCCGTCTCTCTCTCTTCGCTCTCCCTATTTGGGAATTAAACTAAATAACAAGAAAGATCTCTCTCACCTCATCCCTGAGCTCCTGCCGACAGAAAAAATAGAAGGCAGGAAATCCAACCCATTGTTCTGCTATAACCCGCTGTACCTCCCCAATATGGCCTATGTTTGATAACATTTGCGTGCAGAAACAGAGACACTATACTGCTGGTACCCTCCATTGAAGGTCTGCACCTACGCTCTACCCACCACTGAACAAAAAACAACAAATCTCCTAATTGGGACACCAAGGTAATAGTGTATTTGCCATCAATATCCAAGGGACACGATCAGATTTTCCCTACTCTCCGTTATAAACTGATATATGTTGAGGCAGACCATTAGCCCACCACCCTCTCCCATCCCCAACCTCTTCAGATGTTTGTTCCATTGATTAAAAACTTGTAGATTACTACTTAAAGGGCTGGGCAATAGAACAAAAAGCATTCACAACTTCAGAGTTGACTGCAACAATCCCAATGGTCTTATTTGATAACAAACTTCAGAAACAGTGGTGCATGTGATGCAGAAAAAAACACTACCTGTACCTCCAGGAATGTCAAAGAGGCCCAAGTAGGGGCACAAATGTAGGCGTTGTAACCACCTATGGAGCATTAGTCACCCTGGTGTGTCCAGCCATATATGAGACTGAAAGTAGCTCAAAAAGCAATAATGACATAGCATCTCCGCATCAAACAGTTTGGTACATTACCCCACTAGCCCCAAACACATAGTAATTCTGCTATTAAACAGTATATAGCAAAGCCAAACTGACAGCCCTGTGAGAACACTGAGATGGTCAATGTCCTCTGTTGTGACGCCTATCGAGCCAATCATTGGCCTCTTCTGGGGTAGTAAAAAAGAAAGTTTTGTCCTGATCTTGAATGCGCAACCTAGTTGGATATAACATTGCATACTTCAGGCCAAGATCTCTCAGTCGGCTCCGACCCGAGGCAAACTGCCTCCTCTTCTTTTGGACCTCTGTAGTAAAGTCAGGGTAGAAGAATAATCTGGAGTTTCCATATTTTATTTCCCCTTTCTTTCTCGCGGCAACAAGAATTGCATCTCGATCTCTGTAATTCAAAACTTTCATAATAAAAGGTCTTGCTGGAGACCCTGGTGGCAGGGGCCTCGTGGGAATTCGATGGGCTCGCTCAATCACAAAAAAGGAGGAGAGAGATATGGGCTCCAGGACTTGACGGATTAAATTTTCAACAAACAATTCCGGGTGCTCACCCTCAGCCCTCTCCGGAAGTCCCAATATGCGGACATTATTCCTGCGGTTACGGTTCTCCGCATCTTCCACTCTCTCCTGAAGAATTTTTATTTGTTGTTGTATTGTAGAGCTGGCACGTGCCTGAGTCGCAGCGGAGTCCTCCACCACACTGATGCGCTGCTCTGCCTCTGCCGTTCTGTCCCTGACTCTATCAATATCTGCCCTCAGCCGGTTAATATCAGACTGGATATGGTCTATCTTCACAGTGAGAGCTGCTTGGCAAGAGGCAATAGCTGCCATTATCTTATCAGTGTCTAGCTGTCCAATAGGGGGTGCACCTGCACCAAATTCCTCATCTGTTTGGCTCATTCTATCCATTTTAAGCTTCTGGGTAGCAGATGTTAAAGCCCTTCCAGCACGGCCCATATAGAACGTGTGGCACCACTAAAGGGCTTGATATGTCTGTGAATAAACAGCAGGAACAGGCCCGCAGCAGAGTAAAGGGCCAAGCCACAGATAATGTCCTCTCTTTATAGTAGAAATAGGAGGGATGCAGCCGGGGTTCCAAAGGTTTTTGGCACCAGTAACAGACCCAGTGACCCAAGGTCTCACCAACAAAGAGATTGCATTTAAATGGGTCAACAGCCCCCTCCACTCCCACCAGGCCACTTATAGACAGTCACTCTTCAGGCCCTTTATGGACTCCCAATGTAGCTCCTTTAAAGCTCCAGCCCACAGCAAAGAGAAACTGCACTACTGTCCTGCCACTTTAAATCAGCTGCCACTACCCTTCTCTGCCAGCAGCAAGGAGCAGATCTGCACTTCTCCACTCCCCCAGCGGCACCTCACTGAGGATACTGGCCTGAGTCTCTAGGGACCTGCACTCCGTGCCGGGATCCCGGTCCCCTCCCCCAATCTCCTCCTCAGCTCCGCGCTGTCAGGTACTCTCCTGTGCAGTCAGCCTCAGTGTATCCACATTCCACAGGCAGGGGCCGCGCGACTCCTCCACTCTGACAGCCAGGAAACCAGACTCAGCTACCGCAGCTCTCACCCAGGGATCGCTTCACTCCCCACAGGTATGCAGCTCCTTGCACTGCTGCCTTACACCCCTGGCCTCCGAGTCTCGGCTCACCTCCTCCTGTGGGCCCTCACAAGGACAGGCAGTCGTTCAGGCTTTATAGGACCAGGCTTAGTAGGCGCCAGCACTGATTCACGCTGAAAAACAAGCTGTAGGGCTGCAGGCCTTCAAGATGGCGCCCAGTCAGCCACCCTCTCCTGACAGTAAGCAGCCTGTATAGGTCACACCTGTATAGGTCACACCATCTCAGGAATGTTGTCAAAATCCCACTGGGGGTCTCCTCTTGCTCTCCTGAGGCAGTCCCAGCAGGTTGATATGCACTAATTAGTCAGATGGTTGGGATATCCACAGGATTCTGCAGGAGCTCAGTCAGACCACGTCTTTACTCCATCGAAGCAGGCCACGCCCCCGCCGATCCTGTACCTTGCCTTGGCCGCCACCACAGGCAAGCCCCGCCACTGGTAGTGACCTGGTGGAATCCCGCCAAAGCAAGACCATCCCGCTTTGCGGCGGGCTCTGGTGAATACCGGGACCCACTTAGACTCCACTCCCTGGTGTGGGCTTACGCCATTGCCTGCGGTGGTCCAGTGGATCCACCTCCAGACCGTAACACCAAACCTGTAGAGTTTGGCAAAATTGGGAGAGCAAGGGCATAAAATTGTAGCTCAAAAAGTGAGGAATAGGGACACGAAAAAGGTAACGCCAATTTGAGGGAGGAGAGGACGGAAGGGTCCAGGGAAACCTAAAGCGCCTCGGATATGGACATGTTAATTTTATAATCAGACTGAGTACTGAACCGTCCCAGTTCGGACATCAGAAAAGGCAAGGAAACTTGCGTGTTGGTGACATAAATCAAAAGGTCATCTGCAAAGATAGAACACTTAAATTCGTGACCCCCAATCGTAACCCCTCAGATGTCCGGACTGGCACGGATGCAACGTAGAAGGTGCTCCATAACTAATACATATAGCAATGGCGAAAGGGGACAACCTTGACGGGTGCCATTATGAATGGGAAAAGATTCTGACAAGGTGCCATTAATTTTAGAATCAATTCAACAAATGGACCAGCGAAAACGGCATAATGTGGATGTGAAGATATAAAATCATCAATTTATTCATGCCCATAGGCATAATAATGAGCATCCTCATGAGACAGGGCGACAAAAAAGAAACCACTGATGCCTAGGGGGGGGAAGGGGGAGGAGGAAAGGAAGACAAGGGTACTTGGGACAAAAAATATGTAAGGCAGGCATGTGCACAACAGGGAGGCCACTGGGCCCAAGGGCAGCCCAAATAGGAGTCCCCTACCTACTGGGGGTGCGAGGAAGGCACACATTACTGAGGGTGGCTCCCATCCTGAAAAATAATGACAACCTAGCTATAGAATCTGAAAGGAAAGGCATGCATGCAACATGGGCAAACAAGAATAAACATCAGGACCTGCTGGCAGCACACAAAAAATAGGCATATATATGAGCAGGTTTACACCAACAGATCTCGACAACCTGTGAAAAGAAAGACACTCAAAGTGAGGCTACTGCAGAGGTCCTCGAGAACCTGGGAGAGGTGAGAGTTAGGACCTGGGAATGTGTTGGGGAGGGACCTCTTGGGTAGAAGGTGGGAGATGGCCAGGGGGCCGCCGGCCTCGGGGTCTAGATTTTCTCGGGGGCAAGCCCCCATTTCTCTCCGCAGAGGTCTCTTGTAGACTGGGATGTAGTAAGCAGAGATGGCCAGTCCGATCGAGTAATGTTCTTCATTTGAAGGGCCTGAAAAAAAGATGGAATGTCCTCGGCAGACCATATGGAGAAGTTCCGATCCTCTGCACGAGCGATGAGGGCAAACGGGTAACCCCATCTATATGGGATGTTTTTTTCTTTTAGTACAGATAGGATCGGTTTGAGCATGGATCTCTGCACCAAGGTGTGGCGCGAAAGATCCGGTAAGATTTGAAGCGTAGCGTCCTTATAAGTGATTTGACGTGTTTTCCTGGTTTGCAGAAGAATTTCCTCCTTGAGGCCATAGTATTGGATGCGGTAGATTATGTCCCTTGGGCGAAGAGGGTCTATACTGGGCAGCTTGAGGGCTCTGTGTGCCCGGTCAATCTCGATGTAGGTGGATGAGGGCCGGTCCAGTAAACCATTGAAAATGAGGGTCAGGACATCGAATAGGTCACGAGGTGGAACCGAATCTGGTAGGCCTCTAATCCTCAAGTTGTTCCTTCTACTTCTGTTTTCGACGTCGTCCAGATGAGCAAAAAGGTGGTCGGTGTGTTGCTGAACAACGCTTTGAAGGGACATCAGGGAAGTGGCAGTGGAATCCTGTTACCATAGTTTGTAAGGCCGAAAAAAGACGAGACGTCCATCCAGTTCAGCCTGTTGTGCTAAGGTGTTGATCCAGAGGAAGGCAAAAATCCCCAATGAGGTAGAAGCCAATTGTCCTCATTTTAGGGAAAAATTCCTTCCCGACTCCAATCTGGCAATCGGAAAAATCCCTGGATCAATGACCCCTCTCCAGAATCCTAGACACTATAACTTGTTATATTATTACACTCCAGAAATGCATCCAAACCCTTTTTGAACTCTGTTAGTGAATTCACCATGACAAGTTCCTCTGGCAGAGAGTTCCACAGTCTCACTGCTCTTACAGTAAAGAATACCTTTCTATGTTTATGTAGAAACTTTCATTCCTCAAGACGTAGAGGATGCCCCCTTGTTCTAGATACAGCCCTGGGTATAAATAAATCTTGGGAGAGATCTCTATATTGACCTTTGATGTATTTAAACATATTTATTATGTCCCCCCGAAGCCGTCTTTTCTCTAAACTAAATAACCCCAATCTTGCTAATCTTTTCTGGGTACTGTGTCCACCCAGTCCTTTTATTCTTTTTGTTGCCCGCCTTTGTACCTGTTTCAAGCTCTACAATGTTTTTCCTGTGCACTGGGCCAAAACTGTACCCCAATATTCCCATGTGTGGTCTAACCAGTGACTTTGTATAATGGGAAAGAAATAATGTTCTCTTCATGTGCCTCTATGCCCCTTTTAATGCACCCCATGATCCTATTTGCCTTGGCAGCTGCTGTCTGACCACTGGCTGCTAAAATTTTAATTTTATACTGACCACAGGATTCCCAAGTCCTTCTCCATGTCACTTTTTTCCCAGTGTTTTTCCATTTTACATTTTAGTCATGTAATGGATTTTCTCTTCCCCATGTGCATAACCTTGAAATTTATCTGTGTTAAACCCTTTCTGCCATTTCCCTGCCCAGGCCTCCAACTTATCCAGATCCCTTTGAAATTTACACATTATCCTCTATTGTGTTGATTACTTTACAAAGTTTAGTATCGTCTGCAAAGATCGATATTCTACTGGAAAATCCATGTGTAAGATCGTTAATGAAAATGTTAAAGGGATAGGGCCCAATACTGACCCTTGTGGTACCCCACTAGTAACAGCAATTCAGTCAGAGTATGTATCTTTTAATTACTACCCTTTGTTTTTATCAGTGAGCCAGTTGCTTACCCACTTGCACACATTTTCCCCGTCCAAGCATTCTCATTTTATTACCAACCTTTTATGTGGCCCGTATCCAAATACTTTAAAAAAAATTTAGTATATGACAATCCAGTGCCTCACCCCGATCCAGTCTAGCATGATTTCCCTCATAGAAGCTGATGAGATTAGTCTGACGGGGACCTATTCTTCATTAAAAACCCAGGGCTGGAACGGCGTTTATACATTTATTTTCAGTGATTTACTCCAGGATAGAATCTCTGAGAAAACATTCATACATATTACCTACAACAGAGGGTCAAACTTACCGCCTATAGTTTCTGGATCACTTTTTGACCCCTTTTTGAATATTGGCACCAAAATTTGCTCTGCGCCAATCCTTTTGGGACATACCCCAAATTATTAGGACATTTCCATAAATATTAAGAATAGGGGCCCTATCTATGACATCACTTAACTCCCTTAGGACACGTGGGTGTATGCCATCGGGACCTGGGGATTTGTCTATTTTAATCTTCTTAAGGCGGTGCTGCACTTCTTTCGGGTTAGACAAAAAAACTTTTAAAGTTGGATTTTTACCTCATCCCTCTATCAACAGGAAGGTCATCCTCCTCGGTAAATTACAGTGGAGAAAAAAAGTGTTTAGTTGGTTTGCTTTTTTTTCTCATTGCCCTCTACTGTCTCTCCCCTCAGTATTTTTCAAAGGGCCAACATTTTCTTTTTTTTATCTTTTTATTATTTATTATAGTTAAAAAAAATTTGGGGGTTAGTTTTACTTTCTTTAGCAATATGGTCTTTCCGTCTCCAGCTTTGCTTCCTTTATCTTTATTTTACACACTTTATTTTTTTCCCTTTTAGCTTCTTAGTGCTCTTCACTGCCTCCTTTTTTTAGTAGGTGAAACGCTTTCTTTTTGTTTTTTATTGCTTCTTTTTACATCCCTGTTGATCCACATTGGGGTTTTTTCCCGTTTCTAATTATTTTATTACCTAAGGTATGTACCTCTCACAAATGGGGCCTAAGATGGTTTTTAAAAATATCCCATTTATTATTTGTTCTGCCATATTTAAACACCTTGTTTCCCCGTCCAATACCCTTTAGGGCCCTCTCTAAACAGGGAAAAAAATTAGCCCTTTCCCAAAATTCAGTTGTTTTTTTGGCTCCTTGGGCAAAAAGCTCTATTGGAAGGATAAATGGAAGTTTATTATAAATTTTGGTCACTATTCCTTTGGTGCCCCTCAACCTGAACTTTGTTACTCTTGTTAGGTCTATTAGTTAAAAATTAAGTCTAGAAGGGCCTTTCCTTAGTCAATCTTGCACCATTTGGCAAAGGTAATTATCGTTAGTTATTGACAAAAAACCTGTTTCCTTTATGAGAGCTACAGGTTTCAGGGTTCCCAATTGATGTCTTTGGGTAGTTAAAGTCGCCCCTAATAATAACTCGTTCTGATTAGCCGCATCAAACTAATTTGCCTGAGGAGTACATCTTCCATGGGTTCTGTTATAAATTTTGGGGGCTTTTAGCAGACCCCTTTAGTATTATATTGTTATTGTTACCACCCCATGTATATTTAACCCATAATGATTCCACATGTTCATTACCCTGTACCTAAAAATTCTTCCCGCAAGTGTTTGGGTTCAGACAGGATTTTACTAAGAGACAGACACCTCCCCCCTTCCCGTTTTACGATCCTTTAAATAGACTGTAACCCTGTAAGCTAACCGCCCAGTGTAGTCTCGTTCCCGCCATGCCTCAGTTTTCCCCCACTATGTCATATTTTTCTTCAGCTATTAGTAATTTTTAGTTCATTTTTTTTGTTGGTCAGACTCCTGGCATTGGTCAGCATGCAATTTAGAGATTTTTCAGTTTTTATTTCCTTTCCCTGATCTTTTTAACTATTGCTATACCCCATCCCTCCACTCCACCCCCCTGTTTTATTCCTAATTCCCAGCTCTCTATCTTCACTATCTTGCATGCTATATGTGTAGTTACCCTTCCCCCCCAGTCCCTAGTTTAAATATTTCTCCAACTTTCTGGCCATTTTGTCCACCGATACAGCTGCACCCTCCCCATTTAGGTGCAGCCCATCCCTAGCATAGAGTCTGTAGCCAAGACAGAAGTCAGCCCAGTTCCCCCAAAAACCAAATCCCTTTTATCCTACACCAATTTTTGAGCCACTTATTCACTTCTTAATCTCCCGCTGCCTATTGGTGGGCCCGTGGAAATGGTAAAATTTCTGAAAATATTACCCTTGGAGGTCCTTGCCCTGAGCTTTTGGCCTAAGTCCCTGGGAAAACATTTTTAAGGACACTCCACCGACCTCCTAACTTTGTATTGGTGCCAATGTTTTACCATGACAGCTGGATTTCAAACCCGTCCCACCCAGCAATCTGTCAACCCGATCCGCAATATGTCGAACTCGGGCCCCAGGTAAACAACATACTGTTCGACAATACCGGTCTTTGTGGCAGATTGCCCTATCTGTACCCCTAATAATGGAGTCATTCAGAAATTAATGTGTCTTGGAGACCATCAAAACACAGGTCAAGAGCTGTGGACAGCTCTGCGCACTGAGACTGACAAGTGGCTGGGTACTAAGAACTTTGCGCCAGTCAAAGTGGTGTGCAACAAAGGAAAAATCTCCTTGCTGCCTTTAAGATCAGTAGACTTATGCACATCCCTTGCCTGACACACATCATGAACCTGGTTGTGAAGAAATTTCTCAAGTGCTACCCGGGTCATGACTGTCTGTTGTGGAAGGTTCGAGGTCTTAGCTCACACTTCTGGAGTTCGCACCCTGCTTCGGCATGACTGGCAGCGTTGCAGCGTCATCTGTGCCTCCCTGTCAACCGTCTCATTGTTGACGTGGCAACATGCTGGAATTTCACCTTCCACATGCTCCAGTGCTAGTGGAAGCAGCATAATGCCATTAAGCAGTATGAAGTATCATATGGCATGATGAGCAGTGGTGCGGACCTCGGGGTGTTGAGCCATAGAGAGTGGAGACAGGTGAAGGATCTCTGCACCATCCTTCACAGTTTTGAAGACGCCACTAAAATGGTCAGCCAGGACGATGGCATTGCCAGCATGACCATTGTGGTGATATTTTTACCGGAACAAGTGTAAGACAATCTCCAGCAGCAGGTCCCAGCAGTGATGGAGGAGGAGACGGACACAGATGCGGATATAGAGCCTTACTCGCCGGAGGATGTAAAAGGCCCGACTGTTTCCCAAATTCATAGGTCTTCTTTAGGCGGTGGTTCAAGGTCCAGGGCAGGTGCAGCACAGCACTTCAGCTCACAGAGTACAGAGTACAGATTTCAGGAGGAGGAGGAAGATCTGTTTAGTGCCCCTCGATCCCGAGGGTTGAGAAACCCCGACAGCATCTCACACATGAGTGCTTGGACGCTACATTACCTGCAACATGATCCACGCATCAACGCAATCAAAATAAACAGCAGTTACTGGGTGGCCACGCTCCTTGATCCACGTTACAAATCAAATGTCAGCAATTTCCTTCCACCCACATAAATTAACAGTAGAATGTAGGAATATGAGACAGTGCTCATTGACCAACTCGAGACGTCTGTTGCATCTTCTTCATGTTCGAATGTCACGGTGGAACAACGCCAGTGACTTGCCAGCAGTAAAATGGCAAGTAGCTGTAGCAGCAGCAGCAGGCAGTGTGGCAGAAGCCTAATGGGTGACATGTGGCAATCGTTTTTTTTTTTTTACCACATCACCAACGCCTGTAAGGCAGGGCAGCATTCAGACACACAGAGACCACCTTAAGACCATGGTCCATGACTACCTGCGGCTCAACACTGATGTTTTTGGACTAGGTCCGGTCCCAATAGACTTCTGGCTGTCCAAAGTGGATGAATGGCCTGAGCTTGCTCGGCATGCCATAGAAGTTTTATCCTACAAAAGTTAATTAGGCTGTGCACATCTAAAATATATTTTGAAAAACCTAAGCATAGGTGCACACTGAAAAGGCAATAGCATACATCAAATTTACAAAAATCAGTGGCACACTAAAAACTAAGTGAACTTTCAAGGTATATAGGAAAAATTGGAAAAAGCATTACTGCTAAGGAAAATATGAAAACCCTGGGACTCTTAGTTTACAGTTTTTGATCAAAGATTGTATTAAGTCACCCCCCAATAGCGTAAGGGAAACCAGAACAGGTGGTCCCTAACCAAACATGTTACCACTAGGGGGTCTGTTCGACTAAACATTCAGGAGTGATAGGAAATTTCAATTGAAATATCCTGCATGGGTTTAAAAGAGGGGGCAGGGCAGCAAGCCATGGTTGCCCTTTCTAAATAGACTACAAAATTTAATTAAACGTGCCATTAAAATTTATTTTGAAAAAGTAAAATAGGTGCTATTGCCTTTTAGTGTGCACCCTATGGCTTACGTTTTTCAAAATATATTTTAGATGTGCACAGCCTAATTAAGTTTTGTTAGCTATTTGTGAAATGGGATCTCATTGGCCCTTTCTGCACTCTGCTGCCTTTTTATAAACCAGTGAGGTAGTTCAATTGCAAAGTTCTGTCACTCCTGGATGTTGTAGTTGAACAGGACTCCTAGTGAGGTAACATGTTTGTGGTTAGGGACAAACCCGTTTTTGGGATCCCTTGATGCTATTGGGAGGTGAGCTTAATACAATCTTTGATCAAAAACTGTAAACTAAGAGTCCCAGGTTTTTCATATTTTCCTTAGCAGTAATGCATTTCCAATTTTCCTATATACCTTGATGTTTCACTTAGTTTTTAGTGTGCCACTGATTTTTGTATTAGATAGAAGTTTTATCCTGCCCAGCAGCCAGCGTTATTTCGGAGAGCACATTCAGCACAGCTGGCGGGGTGATAACTGACAAACATATCCGTCTTACCCCGGAGAATCTGGATTGTTTGACATTAATCAAGATGAATAAAGATTTTGTTGCCCTGGTAACTGATTTCAACGATTACTGAACTGTAGCACGTCTTCTTCACAATGTGAAATACACATTCCATGTTGAAAAAAAAACAATGGTCCTATCGAAAAAAATCTTATTCTAAATACTCATTTCTTCGTGTCCATAAGGTCATTTTTGATGGTTTTGGGGTCAGGCTATAGTAAAAGGTGCCAGGGGGGCAAATAGGACAGTACTCCTGTCAGGGGCCCTAATCAAAAAGGGGCCCAGTGATATGTTAGAAATAGGAACTAGTAATGGGCGGTGGCCCCATTTGATTTAGGTGCATGGGGCCCTGAAACGGTTAATAGATGATTGATGGCAGCCCTGGCTACCGCTGCACCTCCTATAGCTACACAGTTCTCATCTTTTCAGTTAGCTATTGAAAAGAATGAATTATTTTAGCCTGTGAATTTTTTTTCTGTCACTCTTAGAGCCAAATTGTCTTCACTGAGATGTACCACGTATGTAGTTTACTGGTATGGATGGTAATTCCAGCTTTTCCTCACCTGCGTAGGTATGAAAATTAACCCGAACAACTTCTCCCATTGACTTTAAAGGGAATCAACGATTGGATTGAGAAACACGATTTTCTTTAAATATGTCTGTAGAGCCTGTGTACACTGGTACCTACCACTATTTGGCACTGTATGGAGGTAATATACAGCCTGCAGAGCTTGTGTACACTGGTATCTACCACTATATGGGGGTAATATACAGTCTACAGAGCCTGTGTACACTGGTATCTACCACTATATGATCACTGTATGGAAGTAATATACAGTCTGCAGAGCCAATGTACACTGGTATCTACCACTATATGGTTACTGAATGGTGGAAATATTGGTTGTAGTGTAATGATTTAGGTCTAGGCACAGTTTAGCGGTATCTCCCAGCTCTCCTGGAGGCTGAATAGGCTAATTCACAGTATAGGAAACCTGGGTGATGCCAAAAACCTAAACTAGCTTTCTTCCAGAGCCGTTACACAGTTAGTTGACGTGGGTGTGACCCTTTGTAAAGGGGGTGTAGCTTGACACAGAGAGGGTCTGATCATGCAAATTTTTGGGGTGGTGCATGCAGCGCACCTCAGCTTCGGATCTCTCTGATGACCTCTTTCAAAAGTTGGCAGGTATGGCTAAAGTGGATCTACTAAGTGTCCTTAGATACCGGCCATCAGTGCAAATGTTCATCACAGCAAGTGAACCCCAAAACCTGATCCTAAGCCCCATGTACGGCAGGACCCATAGAACGCCTTGGACAGAAGTCACCTCCTCAGGCCCCGCACCAGGTATAACACAGGATCACTGAAGAAACCTCTGAATTCGTTACTACTCACCTGTGGTCACATCTTCTGGGATCTCCTCCTTCACGTCACTCATCCTCAGCTCATTGATCCTCATCTTCTCTTCTTCAGCCTCTACTTTAGTATCAGTCAGATCTTCACCCTGATATGACATATGGAACAATTCAATACAGCAGACAGATCAACATCAGAGAACCACAAATATCTATGAGCCCATCTGTGACTGCAGGAGGTCCACACCCCGTATGCAGATTGTGTATAGGGCTCATCTACCTGAGGATTCCCTGGGACGTCCATCTCTTCTGCTTCATCCTCAACTTTAATATCAATCAGATTTTCCCCCTAAAGAGACAAAACCAGTGAAATAAGTGCAGGTTGTTCCATTCTGGTCATATTTAGAGGAGACTTCAGCTCCCTCTACCTGATGATTCTCTGGGACATTTCCCTCTGGACAGTCCTGAGAATACAGAGGACGGGGACATCTTTCAGCTGGATTTCTCCTACTGGATCCATCTGTAGGGAAAACACAGTGACGGATACATGAGCCGAGGTATATCTGTCTACATATCATACATGTCTCATCATTTAGAATTCTACGGGAAGATGAGATAGAGAGCCTAGTTTCTGGGTGACAACACTCCCTGCTGTGTCTTATCTCCTCTCACCTTGTGATTTCAGAGGCCGGTGATCCTCCATCATAACCTCGTGGTACAGATCCCTGTGTCCTTCTATGTACTCCCACTCCTCCATGGAGACATAGACAGCGACATCCTGACACCTTATAGGAACCTGACAACACAAGGATCCATCATCATCCAGACCCATCATCCCCTGTTATGTATAATGTCCCAGCATTCACCTCACCTCTCATCATCCAGACCCATCATCCCCTGTATTATCTATAATGTCCCAGCATTCCCCTCACTTGTCATCATCATCCATACCCATCATCCCCTGTGTTATGTATAATGTCCCAGCATTCCCCTCACTTGTCATTATTATCTGGACCCATCATCCCCTGTGTTATGTTTTATGTATCTGCATTCCCATCACCCCTCATTGACACAGAGACCGATCATCCTGTGTTATGTATAATGTCCCAGCATTCCCCTCACCTCTCATCATCCAGACCCATCATCCCCTGTGTTATGTATAATGTCCCAGCACAACTCTCACCTCTCATCATCCAGACCCATCATCCCCCGTGTTATATATAATGTCCCAGCATTCCCCTCAGCATCCAACCCATCATCCCCTGTGTTATGTATTATGTCTCAGCATTCCCCTCACCTCTCATCGTCATCCAGACCCATCATCCTGTGTTATGTATAATGCCCCAGCGTTCGCCTCACCTCTCATCATCCAGACCCATCATCCCCTGTGTTATATATAATGTCCCAGCATTCCCCTCACCATCCAAACCCATCATCCCCTGTGTTATGTATAATCTACCAGCATTCCCCTCACCTCTCATCGTCACCGAGACCCATCATCCTGTGTTATGTATAATGTCCCAGCATTCCCCTCACCTCTCATCATCCAGACCCATCATCCCGTGTTATGTATAATGTCCCAGCACAACTCTCACCTCTCATCATCCAGACCCATCATCCCCTGTGTTATATATAATGTCCCAGCATTCCCCTCATCATCCAGACCCATCATCCCCTGTGTTATGTATGATGTATCAGCATTCCCCTCACCTCTCATCATCAACCAGACCCATCATCCTGTGTTATGTATAATGTCCCAGCATTCCCCTCACCTCTCATCATCCAGACCCATCATCCCCTGTGTTATGTATAATGTCCCAGCATTCCCCTCACCTCTCATCATCCAGACCCATCATCCCTGTGTTATGTATAATGTCCCAGTATTCCCCTCACCTCTCCAGTCAGCAGCTCAGTGATCCTGGTGGTCAGGTCTAGGATCTTCTGTATCAGTGAATGCGGCGGTTGCTCGGGTCTCTGGGTGCTGCTCCGTCCTCCTGACACATGGGGGACCACACACTCCCCAGATGACTTCTTCACTACTGTGTAATCCTGTGTATGGGGAGACACTGATCACTACATAGATTCTAAGAACCCCTCACCTTTCCCATCATTCACCTATTACTGATAGAGAGAAGAGCGAGGTCATGTGAGACTCTCACCTCTCCAGTTACCAAGTAGATGATCTCCAGGGTGAGGTCTAATATCCTGGTGGCCCTGAAGTCTCCGTCCTTGTCCATCCTTGGAGGGTCATTGATGAAAAGGGCCATTGTTTTTAGCTGTGAGAGTCCTGGACCTGAGGAACCTGAAGAAGATGAGGAGGATTGAGAGCAAGATCACACTCTATATACACCTCTATTCTGTACATATACACTGTTCAGAGAAAGAAAGGGAACACTTAAACAACACAATGTGACTCTGAGTCAATCACAATTCTGTGAAATCAATCTGTCCGGTTATGAATCAACTCTGACTGTGAATCCATTTTTCCTGCTGTTGTGCAAATGGAGCAGACAACAGGCAGAAATGATAGGTAATTAGCAAGACAACCCCTGTAAAAGAGTCCCAAACGAAGAAACAAATGGCCGGCACCAGGCGGTTAATAGCAAGCTCCAGTCCGCACTCGAAGAATCCTCATAGCATACATGAAAGGGCACTCTCAAACTCCTTTCTATGCTGGTGGTGCGCAACCCAAAAGTAAGTTACTCTAAGTCCAAGTATAAGGAGAAAAAGTGAAGGTGGCACTCACCAGTTCCAATAAAACCTCCTTTATTCAAGTAAGCGGCATAAAAACAACATCAGGGCGGATGGCCACAGAACGTTCTGTGGCCATCCATCCTGATGTTGTTTTTATGCCGCTTACTTGAATAAAGGAGGTTTTATTGGAATTGGTGAGTGCCACCTTCACTTTTTCTCCTTATACTTGGCTCTATAAAGCAGTGGTGCTGCAGGTGGTGACCACAGACCATTTCTCTGTTCTCATCCTTTTTTGCAGTTGTTTTGGTTACTTTTGCATTTTGTTATTACTCTCACCCCTAGAGGTAGCATGAGGCGGTGTCTACAACCCACAGAAGATGCTCCGATAGTGCAGCTCATCCAGGATGGCACATCAATGCGAGCTGTGGAAAGAAAGTTAGCTGTGTCTGTCAGTACAGTGTCCAGAGCAAGGAGCAGATACCAAAATACAGGCCAGTACACCAGGAGATGCTGAGGGGGTCTTGGGAGGAACAGAGGAAGCAGTGCCAGAGCCCTGCAAAATGACCTCCAGCAGGCCACTAATATCTAGGTGTCTGATCAAACTGCCAGAAATCAACTTCATGAGGGAGGTATGATTGGACATTGGTGCCCTGTTTTCTTCATGGATGAGAGCAGGTTCACACTGAGCACATGTAACAAGCTTCTTGAGACTCCATGGAGACCATTCTGCTGCCCGCAACATCCTCCAGCTTGAGCAGTTTGGCAGTGTGTCAGTAATGGTGTGCGGATGCACAGCTCTTCATGTGCTGGCCAGGGGTGCCCTGACTACCATTAGTTACCAGGATGAGATCCTTGGACCCATAGTGACACCATATGCAGGTGCAGTGGGCCCTGGGTTCATTCTGATGCATGACAATGCCAGGTCTTATGTGCCTGAAGTGTGGCAGCAGTTCCTGCAGCATGAAGGCATTGATGCACTGATCCGTTCCCCAGACCTGAATCCAATCAAGAACATCTGGGACATCATGTTACATCACAAACTGTCCAGGAGGTGACATGCTTAAATCTAGGTCTGGGAGGAAATTCCGCTGCATCATCAGGAGAATGCCCAGGCGCTGTAGGGAGGTCATACAGGCACGTGGAGGCCACACACTACTGAGCCTCATCAGGAGCCCAGGTGCTGTAGGGAGGTCATACAGGCACGTGGAGGCCACACACACTACTGAGCCTCATCAGGAGAATGCCCAGGTGTTGTAGGGAGGTCATACAGGCACATGGAGGCCACACACACTACTGAGCCTCATCAGGAGAATGCCCAGGTGTTGTAGGGAGGTCATACAGGCACATGGAGGCCACACACACTACTGAGCCTCATCAGGAGAATGCCCAGGTGTTGTAGGGAGGTCATACAGGCACATGGAGGGCACACACACTACTGAGCCTCATCAGGAGAATGCCCAGGTGCTGTAGGGAGGTCATACAGGCACGTGGAGGCCACACACTACTGAGCCTCATCAGGAGAATGCCCAGGCGCTGTAGGGAGGTCATACAGGCACAGGGAGGCCACACACTCCTGAGCCTCATCAGGAGCCCAGGTGCTGTAGGGAGGTCATACAGGCACATGGAAGCCACACACACTACTGAGCCTCATCAGGAGCATGCCCAGGTGCTGTAGGGAGGTCATACAGACACATGGAGGCCACACACTACTGAGCTTCATCAGGAGCCCAGGCGTTGTAGGGAGGTCATACAGGCACATGGAGGCCACACACACTGAGCCTCATCAGGAGCCCAGTGCTGTAGGGAGGACATACAGGCACGTGGAGGCCACACACTACTGAGCCTCATCAGGAGCCCAGACATAGTAGGGAGGTCATACAGGCACGTGGAGGGCACACACACTACTGAGCCTCATCAGGAGCCCAGGCATTGTAGGGAGGTCATACAGGCACATGGAGGCCACACACACTACTGAGCCTCATCAGGAGCCCAGGTGTTGTAGGGAGGTCATACAGGCACATGGAGGGCACACACACTACTGAGCCTCATCAGGAGAATGCCCTGGTGCTGTAGGGAGGTCATACAGCCACATGGAGGGCCCTCCCACTACTGAGTCTCATCAGGAGAATGCCCAGGTGCTGTAGGGAGGTCATACAGGCACATGGAGGCCACACACTACTGAGCCTCATCAGGAGCCCAGGTGCTGTAGGGAGGTCATACAGGCACATGGAGGGCACACACACTACTGAGCCTCATCAGGAGAATGCCCAGGTGCTGTAGGGAGGTCATACAGGCACGTGGAGGCCACACACTACTGAGCCTCATCAGGAGACCAGGTGCTGTAGGGAGGTCATACAGGCACGTGGAGGCCACAAACACTACTGAGCCTCATCAGGAGAATGCCCAGGTGCTGTAGGGAGGTCATACAGGCACGAGGAGGCCACACACTACTGAGCCTCATCAGGAGCCCAGGTGTTGTAGGGAGGTCATACAGGCATAATGAGGCCACACACTACTGAGCCTCATCAGGAGCCCAGGTGCTGTAGGGAGCTCATACAGGCACGTGGAGGCCACACACACTACTGAGCCTCATCAGGAGAATGCCAGGTGTTGTAGGGAGGTCATACAGGCACATGGAGGCCACACACACTACTGAGCCTCATCAGGAGAATGCCCAGGTGCTGTAGGGAGGTCATACAGGCACGTGGAGGCCACACACTACTGAGCCTCATCAGGAGAATGCCCAGGTATTGTAGGGAGGTCATACAGGCACATGGAGGGCACACACACTACTGAGCCTCATCAGGAGAATGCCCAGGGTTGTAGGAGGTCATAAGCACATGGAGGCCACACACCCGACTGAGTCTCATCAGGAGAATGCCCAGGTGCTGTAGGGAGGTCATACAGGCACGTGGAGGCCACACACATTACTGAGCCTCATCAGGAGAATGCCCAGGCGCTGTAGGGAGGTCATACAGGCACATGGAGGCCACACACTACTGAGCCTCATCAGGAGCCCGGGTGTTGTAGGGAGGTCATACAGGCACATGGAGGCCACACACTCTACTGAGCCTCATCAGGAGCATGGCCAGGTGCTGTAGGGAGGTCACACAGGCACGTGGAGGCCACACACTACTGAGCCTCATCAGGAGCCCAGGCATTGTAGGGAGGTCATACAGGCACATGGAGGCCACACACTACTGAGCCTCATCAGGAGCATGGCCAGGTGCTGTAGGGAGGTCATACAGGCACGTGGAGGCCACACACCTGAGCCTCATCAGGAGCCCAGGCATTGTAGGGAGGTCATACAGGTACATGGAGGCCACACAAACTACAGAGCCTCATCAGGAGCCCAGGCATTGTAGGGAGGTCATACAGGTACATAGGGGCCACACACACTACTGAGCCTCATCAGGAGCCCAGGTGCTGTAGGGAGGTCATACAGGCACATGGAGGGCACACACACTACTGAGCCTCATCAGGAGAATGCCCAGGCGCTGTAGGGAGGTCATACAGGCACATGGAGGGCACACACACTACTGAGTCTCATCAGGAGAATGCCCCATCAGGAGAATGCCCAGGCGCTGTAGGGAGGTCATACAGGCACATGGAGGGCACACACACTACTGAGTCTCATCAGGAGATTGCCCAGGCGCTGTAGGGAGGTCATACAGGCACATGGAGGCCACACACTACTGAGCCTCATCAGGAGCCCAGGTGCTGTAGGGAGGTCATACAGGCACATGGAGGGCACACACACTACTGAGCCTCATCAGGAGCCCAGGTGCTGTAGGGAGGTCATACAGGCACGTGGAGGCCACACACTACTGAGCCTCATCAGGAGCCCAGGTGCTGTAGGGAGGTCATACAGGCACGTGGAGGCCACACACAATACTGAGCCTCATCAGGAGAATGCCCAGGAAGTGTAGGGAGGACATACAGACAGACGTGGAGGTCACACACAACTGGGGCCTCATCAGGAGCCCAGGTGTTGTAGGAACGTCATACAGGCATGTGGAGGCCACACACACTACTGACCCTCATCAGGAGCCCAGGTGTTGTAGGGAGGTCATACAGGCACGTGGAGGCCACACACTACTGAGCCTCATCAGGAGACCAGGCGTTGTAGGGAGGTCATACAGGCACGTGGAGGCCACACACATTACTGAGCCTCATCAGGAGAATGCCCAGGCGCTGTAGGGAGGTCATACAGGCATAATGAGGCCACACACTACTGAGCCTCATCAGGAGAATGCCCAGGTGCTGTAGGGAGGTCATACAGACAGACGTGGAGGTCACACACTACTGAGCCTAATTTCCTTGTCTTGTGGCATTTCCACTGAAGTTGGATGAGGCTGATATTTGATTTTCCACTTTGATTTTGAGAATCATTCCAAATTCAGACTTCATGGTGTAAGAAATATTAATTATTCTTAACAATATTAATATTCAAGAATAATAATATTGAACAACAACAATATTCTCACCTAGATTCTAAGGGGACGGTCAGAAAAGAAAGCACATCAACAGCAGAGTGCATATATATTGCTTGACTGAAAACCTGCCGATCTATCACTGAATTTGGCCGTTTCCTCTCTACACAACTAATAAGCCTTTGTGTAATCACCTGCATCACACATCAAATGCCAATCAGTCTACAACGGATGCACAACCCATCACAAGAAGGTTCTGGGGACAAACAGTCTGTACTGGATTCCTGTTCATACATAGAGAGACAACTCCGGACACTTCTAGAAACCGTATTCAGACCAGCGGCCATTTTGTATCATCCTCAACTTACAATTATCTCTACAGCACAGGTTTAATATATCCACATCTTCTCATAACTCACATCTATGGATATCTTACAATGGGAGAGTCATGGTGATTGTCATCGATCATTTTTATGGTTTCTTGTTCTCACCACATTCCACCATGTAATGAAGAAAGAATTGACACTGGAATGTTTCTTTCATTGAGATCCAGGAGCTGTGATTTTAGTGTTCCCTTTTATCTGTCTCTCTCTCAGACAGAAGAATGTACATCTCTCCCGTTATTGTAAATACTTTATTCTATCTTTTAATGGGACAACACTGATGATTGGACACTGTGATACGATGTAAAGTAGTCAGTGCACGGTTTGTATCACAGGATAAATTTGGTGCCCTCAAAATAACTCAACACAGCCATAAATGTCTAAACAGTGGCAACAAAAGTGAGTACCCAATTTGCCATTCTCCCTCCATGGTGTCATGTGTCCTGTTAGTGTTACACGGTCTCTGGTGTCAATGGGAGCAGGTGAGTTACATTTGGTGTTATCGCTCTCACACTGTCTCATACTGGTCACTGGAAGTCCAACATGGCCCCTCATGGCAAAGAACTGTCTGAGGAACTGAGAAAAGAATTGTTGCTCTACATAAAGATGGTGGAGGCTATAAGAAGATGCCAACACCGTGACACTGAGCTGCAGCACGGTGGCCAAGACCATACAGCGGTTTAACAAGACAGGTTCCACTCAGAACAGGCCTCGCCATGGATGACTAAAGAAGTTGAGTGCACTTCATCAGCATCATATCCAGAGATGAATGCTGCCAGCACTGCTGCAGAGGTTACGGCGAGGTATATTAACATCGCTGTACTGCGGTTTTTGTTGTGGGTTTGCAAAAAAAAGTGATTGGATTTCAGATTTTGGCCGGCCCAGTACATAAACGTGCACCAGAAGATAGAACATGATCTATATTCCGGCAGAGGCCGGCGGTTCAGAAATCTGATAACAGAAAATCTGTGCGGTGTGGACTACAGCTTGGATTTTGTATTGTGGTCTATGGGCGCTGGATACAGTCGGATTTTTTGTGGATTCTAAATACTGAATCTGCCGAAAATCCAACCAGAAACCAGTGCAGGGTAGACATCGCCTTAGACTTTTTTAAATACTCAGAAGATTCCAGGTCTTACTTGTCACAATTGTACATCAATTATAAGAACGTACATTCAACTTCCTATGAAGGACATATACTTAACCCCTTCCTGACAGCCGGTCATAATTTTTTGGCTTTGCATTTTTACCTCCCTGCCTTTCAAGAGCCAGGACTTTATTTTTTTTTTTATCTCCATAGAAAATTTGGAAAAAACCCCTTTTCCCCGGGTTTTATGGGGTGTTTTTTTATGGGTATGATCCAGTGATTATTTTTTATTTTAAACCCCCTTTATTTTAAAGGGGTGAAAAACATTCAAGGAGGACACATACTAACATATCAAACAAGTCAATGGAACAAATTTTAAAAAAGCGGGCAAGGCGAAAGAGGACCGCCCAAAGGCTTACAATCTACAAGGAAGGGGAAAGGAAAAAGGGAAATAAAAGGGTCAACTGATTGTGGGTTAAAAGGGGACAGGGTTATTGAAGGTTTTAGGCAACCTGAAGAGAAGGGTTTTTCAGGTTGTTTCTAAAAACGGTGAAAGGGAGGAGAGCTGATGTTTTGGGCAGTGAGTTCCAGGTTGGAAGCCAAAAAGAAGTCGAGAAATGTTTTTGAGATGAAAGGGGGAGCAGAGGAAAATGGGGGAAAGGGGGATTTGGGAGGGAAAACGGAGATTAGGGCAGAGATTATGGGGGGAAGGTTTTACACCCCTTTTAGGGCCCTGGATAGTAACTGAAAAGGATTCGCTGGGGAATAGGCGGCCAGGTAGGAAATGGCAGAGGGGAAGGCAGGGAAAAAGCGAGGAGAGAGGTGGATCAAACAAGCAGCAAACTTGAGGGAGCAAGGGCTAATGGGGGGGGCCCAGAAAAGGGGTTTAATAGTCTAGGCAAAAAAGAAAAAGACAAAGCATGGACTAGCAATTTTTACCATTAAAGATGAGTAATGAGCAGATTCAGGTGGATGCAGAGGTAAGGCTGATGAAAATGTGGATGAAGGAACAAGAGGAGTGAAAGGTTACCTTAAGGCAGTTGACTTGCAGGACTTGTGACCGTGTAGAGTTGCCTCCACCCAGTGCCCATCACTGCCCTCACCCCCCCCCCACCCAGTACCCTCACTACACCCACACTCCACCCCGTACCAAAACCAAACCCATGCCCCCCACCCCGTATTTCCCCCTAAAACCCCGATTCTCCACCCCTAAAACCCCTCAACAACCCACGGCTCCACCCCGTACCCACACGCCCATGCCACCACCCAGTACCCACCGCATGACACCTCACCCCTACCCCCTCAATGCACTGACGCCTTCACCCAGTTACCAGTCACTGCACCGACGCCTCCACCCAGTACCCATAACTGCACCGACGCCTCCACACTGTTCTCGTCACTATAGTGACACCTCAACCCAGTACCCATCACTGCACCGACACCTTCACCCAGTACCCATCACTGCACCAATGCTTTCACCCAGTACCCGACACTGCACCAATGCTTTCACCCAGTACCCGTCACTACACCAATGCCTTCATCCAGTACTCGGCACTACAACGACGCCTTCACCCCGTTAAGTGTCACTGCACCGACGCTTCCACACTGTTCTCGTCTCTATAGCGACACCTCCACCCTGTGTCACTGTGTTGGTTGCTTCTTTATTACAAAACACAGTATAAACTAATCCCTCTTACCCATAAAGCTCTCCACAGGGCTGCACCCCCTACATATCAAACTACCACCCTACCTACTCTCTCTGCTCTGCTGGTGATCTTACAAGAACTTACTCCATAATCCGAACCTCCCTCTTCCCCCTCCAAAACCTCACATGTGCTGCACCAGTTCTCTGGATTGTGCTATCCTGTACAATCATATTAAAGGAGTACTCCAATGTTTGGACAAAAAAATGAATGGGAGCTACAGGTTCACTACATACAGAGCAACACTAATCCTAAATCTGAAACACAAAGAACTGACATATTTTTCCCACTGCTGCCCCCTTTGTGCTCCTCCTCAGCACAATAGTGGGTGTGACCTCCACAGCGTCCATGCTCATGGAGCGGAATACATCTCCCATCATGCTTTGCTGATATCTATTCTAGGCCGTTCTACCCCTCTGTATTCTGCCTGCTGAAAAGCAAGTCTCCACCTTCGTGTATATCTCATATTGTGCTCCCTCCATACTGAGCCTCTCCAGAGATGTATGGGGGAGAGAGGTTATGGAGTGGATACATTTACATGGAGGGGAGGTCATCATGAGATTATGGGTAGAGATCTATGGGGGGAGGTTATGGATGGAGATTACATGAGGGAGGTATCAGGAGATTAGGGTAGAGATGTAAGGGGATATGGATGAGATTACATGAGGGGAGATATCTGGAGATTAGGGTAGAGATGTATGATAGGTTGGGCGACAGACAATAGATGGAGATTACATGAGGGGAGTATCAGGAGATTCGGGTAGAGATGTATGGGGGACAGAAGGTTATGGAGGGAGATTACATGAAGGGGGTATCAGCAGATTAGGGTAGAGATGTATGGGTGGGGGCAGGTTATTGATGGAGATTACATGAGGGAGTATCAGGAGATTAGGGTAGAGATGTATGGGGGGGGGAGGTTATGGATGGAGATTACATGAGGTGAGGTAACAGGAGAATAGGGAAGAGATATATGGAGGGAGGTTATGGATGGAGATTACATGAGGGAAGTATCAGAGATTAGGGTAGAGATGTAAGGGAGGACAGGTTATGGATGGAGATATCATGAGGGGAGGAAATCAGGAAGATTATGTGTATAGATGTATGGTGGACAGGTTTGTATGGATGGATGATTACTGAGCGGGAAGGTATCAGGGAGATTAGGGTAGAGATGTAGGGGGCAGGTTATGGATGGAGATTACATGAGGGAGTATCAGGAGATTAGGGCGTAGAGCGATGTATGGGGGGAGGCAGTTTATGGATGGAGATTACATGAGGGAGGTATCAGAGAATGGCGATTAGAGATGTTTGGGGGGTGCAGGTTATGGATGGAGATTACATGAGGGAGGTATCAGGAGATTGGGCTAGAGATGTATGCGGGGGAGGTTATGGATGGAGATTACATGAGGGGAGGTATCAGGAGATTAGGCAGAGGTATGGAGGGGACAAGTAATGGATTGATGATACATGAGGGAGGTATCAGGAGATTAGGGTAGAGATGTAAGGGGGGGAGTTAGGATGGGGGGGGGGGGGAGGATGGGAGGGAGATTTACATGAGTTGAGGTACAGTGAGATTAGGTAGAGATTATATGAGGGGGGAGTTATGGCATGGCATCACATGAGGGAGGTATCTCAGAGATTACGGTAAGAGATGTATTGGGGGGGCGCAGGGCCGCCATAAGGCAGTACAACAGTACATGCTCTACCGGGCCCGGGCCGGTCTATGTGAAGCCAGGGGGGGCCCGCCACTGCCTGGCAGCAAAGGCCTCAGCCCCTTGCTTCACAGAGGCCTTCTCTTAATTGTCATGCACGTCCATCGCGACGTGGCAATACAATTAAGATGGACGGCGGGCAGGGGAGAGCTGTGGCGCTCCGCTGCCCCTGCCGTACATCGCTCAGCGGCGGTGGCGGCGAGAGAAGTGACTCATCGTGCCGCCTGCCGAGCTTCCTGTTCCTCAACCCCAAGCTTAAAGCGAGAAGGCTTGGGGCCAGGACGCGACGGAGACGCGGAAGCTCGGCCAGTGAGTAATAAGCTACGGGGGCCCTAACCTTCTAAAGGAGGAGGTGCCCTGCACTAAAGGAAGCGATGGGGGCCCTGCACTAAAGGAAGGTTCGGGGGCCCTGCAACTAAAGGAAGGATGAGGGCCCTGCACTTAAAGGAAGGTTTGAGGGGCCCCCTGCACTAAAGGAAGGATGGGGCCCTGACTAAGGAAGGATGGGGGGCCCTGCAACTAAAGGAAGGAGGGGGCCCTGCAACTAAAGGAAGGATGGGGGCCCTGCAACTAAAGGAAGGATGGGGGCCCTGCAAAAAAAGGAAGGATGCGGGCCCTGCAACTAAAGGAAAAGGAGGGGGGCCTGCATAAAGGAAGGATGGGGGCCCTGAAACTAAAAAGGATGGGGACCTGCACAAAGGTGGGGTTTTTCCTACACTAAAGGGGGCCCTGTGCTGCCTCCCACGGGGCCCCTAAGCACCTACGTCTCCCTAAGCTATTTGACTGCCCAGGGCCTCATTTTACCTGTATATTGACTGGGGGGCCATAACTACGGGGGGGGGGTAATTATTACCATTTGGGCCATTATAGATGGGGAGTTTGTACATGGGGGGAGGGAGCACTCAGTTGGGAAAATGATAAAAAAGTGAGAAGTCTCAGGTGTTTGTGTTGTAAATTCTGCAGGGACAAGTGGTGGACGGAGGAAGTCATCATGGAGGTCTGGACCTAATGGAGAAGAAAATAGAAAGTGAACGACTCATCAGACAAGATGTCACCTGTGAGTCACTAAATGTAAGTAAACTATTTGCAAAGCACTTTTTACCTGGTGTCTAACACTATATGGTCACTGTATGGAGGTAATGTTGGTCTTGATGTAATGGTTTATATTTAGTAACAGTGGGGTGGTATTATTCAGTATTGTTATGTTGGAGATATGTGGTGGTGATATGGCGGTATAATTAGGTGCTTGTATATTGTTCTATTGTGATATTGGTCTTGGTATACACTATGGTGGTGCTAGTCAGTATATGGTAGTGATAGGTGGCGGTATGTTTTAGTATTTGTATATTGTTGCTTGACAATATTGATCTGGGTATACTGGTTTGGTCAGTAACATTATAGTGGTGGTATTTGCTGGACCTTGTATATGAACTGACCCACAAAATACGATTAACTGTACCTTGTATAATCCAGCAAGACTAAAATCCAAAAACAATGGCACAATTGCATTTTTTTTTTTTCTTGTGACCCCCAGAAATAATTTTTTCTTTTTCTGCGGTGGTGATGGTTGTGGGACGGGGGATGGGTGGGGCTCTGTTGGGACGGCCAGGGATGGGTGGTGGGGGGCGGGGGGGTTGGGTCGGCCGGAGGGCGGAGCCAGGGATGGAATGGAGGGAGGCCCAGACGCTCCAGCTGTATGGGGCCCCAAAATTTCTGATGGCGGCCCTGGGGGGCGGGTTATGGATGGAGATTACATGAGGGGAGGTATCAGGAGATTAGGGTAGAGATGTATGGGGGGGGAGGTTATGGATGGGATTACATGAGGGGTGGGGGGACAGGAGATTAGGGTAGAGATGTATGGGGGACAGGTTATGGATGGTGATTAACATGAGGGGAGGTTCAGGAAGATTAGGGGGTAGAGATGTTGGGGGGACAGGTTATGGGGTGGAGATTACATGAGGGAAGGTATCAGGAAATTAGGGTAGAGACGTATGGGAGGACGGGTTATGGATGGAGATTCATGAGGGGGATCAGGATTAGGGTGAGAGTATGGGGGGGAGGTTGGGGATGGAGATTAAGAGGGAGGGATCAGGGATTAGGGTGGATTATGGGGGAAGGTTATGGGGTTTTTTAATGGGGAGGTATCAGGATTAGGAGAGATTAGGGGGGGGAAGGTTAGGAGGGGATTAAGAGGGAGGTTGGGAGATTAGGTAGAGAGTATGGGGGGAATTTTATGGATGGAGTTACATGGGGGGAGGTATCAGGGATTAGGGTAGAGTGTATGGGGGGACAGTTATGGATGGAGTTTACATGAGAGGAGGTTTGAGGAGATTAGGGTAGAGATGTATGGGGGCGGTTATGGATGGAGTTTACTGGGGGATATAGGGATTGGGTAAGTTTAATGGGGGACAGGTTATGGAGGGAGATTACATTCGGGGGGTATCAAAAGATTGGGAGATGTAGGGGGGGGAGGTTATGGGGGATTTTTAATGAGGGGGGTATAGGAGATTAGGGTAGAGATGTATGGGGGGGGGTTGTGATGGAGATTAATGAGGGGGTTTGAGGAGATTAGGGAGAGATGTATGGAGGGGGGTTATGGGGAAAGCAGGGGGAGGTACGGGAGATTGGGGTAGAGATGTATGGGGGGGGGGGTCTTATATGTGGGTGTTGTCTCTGAATCCGGGGGCTCTCCAGTGGAGGAATTGTCAAGGAGCAGCAAGGAGAGGGGTGGAGCAGCGGGCAGGGGAGGATAAAGGGGGAGAGAGGCTAAAAAGGGGGGGAAAGGGGGAGGGGACTAGAGGCGCGTAATCAGGCGGGAGATGAGGGGGGGGAAAAACAATGGGGATTTTACCTGTTCTACCTAAGGGGGGGTTATACCAGGGGTAAAGGGACCTGTGGTGACATCCCTGGTCACTGTTTGGAAGTGAAATAGCCCTGACTCCCCCTGATCACATGACTGTGACATCAGGAAAGGGTCTGTATGGAGCCAATAAAACCCCTCAAAACCCTCGTGAGTTTGGGGGGGGGGAGGCAGCAAACCTCTGAATCCCAGGATTTTGTGCGGGTCCCCCCTTTTGGGGGGGGCATACAGTGGCCCAGTCAGGGGGCTGCAGGGACCTCATCATGGCACCCGGCGAGTGCAGGGGAACGGGGGGCCCCGGGGGAATTTTTTATTATAAATTTATTTTGGAGCCCCCTTGTTTCCCGGGTGCTGTATTTCGGGGGGTACATAAATAACTTTGGTCAGACAATTACAAAGTGACAAAAGTGATAACAACGGGACAGAGGGAGGAGGTCTCTGCCCGCGAGGGCTTACAATCTCGGGGAAAGGGGGTGAAGAGACAGAAGGTGAGGGGGGAGACAGTTGGGGGCGGAGGAGTGCAACACGGATAATGTTGGTTATAGGCAAACCTGAAAAGGTAGGTTTTAGGGTTTTCATTTGAAGCCGGGGAAGAGGGGGAGAAATCTGAGGTGTTGGGGGAGGGGTTCCAAAGTTGGGGGGAAAAGGGAAAAGAAGTCTTGGAGCGGGTTTTTGAGGGGTGAAAAGAGGAGGAAAAGGGAAGGTCCCCGTGAGGGGGGGATGCTGAGGGAGGTATTTAGAGATTTAAAGGGAGAGATATAGAAGGGGGAGGTTATGTAGAGCCTGTAGGGCAAAGTTTCTAGTTGAAATGGATGCGCTGGGGAATGGGTAGCCATGAAGGGGATCGGGGGGGGAGGGGGGGGAGCGAAAGAGGGGTGAATAGACGGGAGAGAGTAAAGGGGTGGTTTTGGGGGAGCGAGGGTTGCTGGGAGCCCCAGGAGGATTTGCAGTAGTCGGGGTGAGATGACGAGGGGATGGAGAAAATTTTTTTTTGTTTCGAGTTAAGAATGAGCGGATTCGGGAAATTTTTTTTGGTTTGGGGGTGACAGGCAGAGGTAGGGGATGGATGTGCGGTTTTAAGAAAAGGAGTCCTGTGGTTATTTTTAAGTGTCTGGGTCCCTTGACCCCAGCGCCTGTGTGAATGATGGCATTGCGCTGCAGGGGGCCTGTGACTAAATGGGGGAGTTTTCCCTACCGCCATTACAGGGGATTGAATTGTTCCCCCAAATTTTGCGGGGGGGAAATGGTTTGGGGGGGGACACAGCACCCGAGAGTTGGGGCTCAGGGGGGTAAAGGGGATTTTTGTGCAGAGTCTCAGATGGGGCAGAGTGTGGGGTTAAGGCAATGAGGCGTTTTTCCTAGAGGTTATGGTGGAAAATAGTAACGGTATCACAGAGGGTTATGTCCTGTGGGTGAAGGGGGGAAAGTGGGCTGCCCCTCCTAATGGACTAGCAAAACCCGGGTAACCTGCTCCCATAAAAATGGTTTTGGGAAAAAAGGTGAATAGTTCTTAGATGAACAGCCCGGTGGTGGTGATGTATTGTCATGCCCTGTTGACGGAGGGTGTATAAGATGTGGGAGTGTCCGTGGGGGAGTTTTTTTAAAAGTGAGGGTTTCAGAAGTGAGAAATATCCCATAGGTTACTGCAGGAGTCTGCCCGACAGAGCTAATGAGAGGGGACGGGGGTGGCACTTTTCAATATAAAAGGGGCCGAGAGTTGAACTGTCCTTTTGACATGCGCGTTACCCCGTTGGCAGGTAAAAACCCCATTGTGCCTGCTGCAGGTGACCCCGTGGGAAGTGGAAAGTTTCCCTAGGAAAGGGAAGAGATATAAAGAAAAATTTCCTCATTGTACACCCTGATTTGCTCCCCCGTAAGAAGTCACGGGGGGTGAGGTGCGGGGGAGGATGGGAGGTCCTCCGACACTTTGAAATGCCGGGAAGTAGAGACACAGTTTTCCCGATGGTGTCAGTGGGACCCTTTGAAAAGCTGCTTGCATGTGAATTGGGGTTTTGGGGGCAGGGCATGTGGTTTGAGTCACCTGTATGAGGGCGAAGACACGGTGTGAGTGTACTGACCCCGGGATGATGGTAAACTCCCCCGCTGTAGAACTATCAATCAGCTAAAAAAAAAGGGTACTAATGAGTTTCTTTCTGAGATTTCTCTTAGGGTTTAAAAGGGGAGGCACTCATTGTAATTTTTGTTTCCCTTTTAAAGCACACGGTATCCAACCCGTGAAAAGTCCCAACCTCCCCCTTTGGGGGCTGATGTTTTTTGGCCCCAATGAATGCTAAATCGAGACCCCCGAGGCACTGTCTCTTTAAAACTTCTCAGATAAGATGAGGTGCATGCATACTAGCTGCTTTTGATATGTACAGAACCCGGCCCTTATTTTTTGACCCTTTTTAAGTACCCTTTTTTTTTGCAGGTACCCTCCTATTTGAGGGCCACATTCAAAACAGATATTGGGTTCCTTTCAGTACCTCCTGCTGAAGTCCAACTAAATCCTGGGTGTACTCCCCATATGTCTGAGACCGTACCCTTTGACTCTAGCACAAAATGACAGCATTGCACTGCAGATCTCTGCTGTTCCGGAAGCATTGGCATTGATTAAAGGGGTTTTGCCAGGACGTGCCTTATCTGCTAAGAAGCAAATGTAAACAAGCCACACTGAGCTGAGAGAGAGAGAGACACACACACCGCCAGAGCACAGAGCCATGCATAAGGGATCGTGTGAAATGTTCACTCAAATAAACTACAACTAGTGGATTCTGTATACAAAAGACAACATATTTCTACCCGGTGCCTTGAAAGCTTCTTCAGCACCTCCCTCAGATAAGAAGGTGCTCTGACAACAGGCCCAGCAGTCTTGTCGGGTTGTTTAATGCAAGCTTTTAAGTAAAAAAAGGGCAGGTAAGGCGCCTGTAGCTTATTGGGCTAAAATTTTTGAAAGACATATTTTAGAAAAAGTGATTAAATACCCATTTTGGAGGATTCACTCAACATTAATCGTGGAAAACCCCCCTTTAAGCAGGGGGCGTAACTAAAAAGCCGGGGCCCCATAGTAAACTTTTGGGGGTTTGGGGCCCCCCCCCTTGCCCCCTCCTGATCCAAACATTTACCAGAACATGCTGTTAGAAAATACAAGGGGTGAATACCTCACCAACATACACCATATACTGCTAAAAACCCAAGACCAATATTCCCAATCCCTATTACATAGGACCTGGTTATACCCCAGAAAATGACCACAAAGTGACTAAAAATACCCCTACCTTTTTACGATCAGTACAAAAAGCCCAAATAGTACCCCCATATAGTGCCCAATATGGTATTACCAGGTACACGGCTCTGCGACGTTTTTTAACCACCAAAGTGGAAAAGGTGGGGTTTTAAAAATACCAATATTAAATACAGGGTGTTTGAAAATTGTTTATTACTTTAGGGCCCCACAGGTGTCGTCTTGTCTGAAGAGTCGTTACTTTCCTTTTCTTCTTATTCGGTCCAGCCCCCATGGATTTGCCCTTCCCCCATGCCCCGTAAATTTTAAAACCCCAAAAACCCTGAGACCCCTCATTTTTTACTTTTTCCCAATGAGGCCCCTCCCCTCATGTACAAACTCTCCATTTAAATGGCCAAAAGGAAAGAATTATCCTGGTAATTATGGGGCCCCCCAGTCGGTATTGGTAAAACGGGGCCCCCGGGGGGGCCCGGTGCTTAGGGTTCCCCTGTAGATAGAATGGGGGCCCCCCGTAGCTTAGGCCACCCCTTTTTTGAAAAAAGGCCCTCCGTAGATTAGGGCCCCCTTTTTAGGCAAAATAGTCCCCTCTAGATTAGGGCCCCCCTTTTGGCAGAATAGTCCCCCCCCCCCCTAATTTGGGGCCCCTTCTAGGGAAAATAGTCCCCCCCCTAGATTTGGGCCCCCCTTGTAGGCAGAATAGACCCCCCCCCCTAGTTAGGACCCCCTGTAGGCAAAAAATAGTTCCTCCCCCGTCTTAGAGCCCCCGTAGGGAAGTTTCCCCCTTAGTTATTAGGGCTCCCCTTTGGATAATTTCCCCCCCCGTTATTAGGGCCCCCCGTAGGATATTCCCCCCACAGTTAAAGGGCCCCCCGTGGTTAGTTCCCCCCCCAGTAATAGTGCCCCCCCGTGGTTAGTTTCCCCCCCCCCGTAATGTGCCCCCTTTGGGATAGTTCTCCCCCGTAATAGTGCCCCCGTAGGTATAGTTTCGCCCCCCAGTAATAGGGCCCACTGTAGGTATATTTCTTCCCCCCAGTAATGGCCCCCTGTAAGTATGTTTCCCCCCCCTTAATGTGCCCCCTTTAGGGAAATGCCCCCCCCCCCTTTAAAGCCCCTTGTAGGTATAGTCCCCCCCCCGTAATAAGACCCCCCCCAGTAAAAGGGCCCCCTTTTTAGGTATAGACCCCCCCAGTAATAGGGCCCCTTGTAGGGATAGACCCCCCCCCCCCCGTAATAGAGCCCCCTTGTAGGTATAACTCCCCCCGTAAAGGGCCCTTTGGTATGACCCCTCCCCCGTAATGGGCCCCCCTTTTTGTTTTAGCCCCCCCCAGTAATAGGGCCCCCTTGTAGGTATAGACCCCCCCCGTAATAGGGCACCATTTAGGTATAGGGCCCCCCCAAATAGGGCCCCCCCTTTTAGGTAATCCCCCCCCCGTAAAGGGCCCCTTTAGGTATTGACCCCCCCCCCAGTAAAAAGGCCCCTTGTAGGGGATAGACCCCCCCCCGTAATAGGGGGCCCCTTGTGGTATAGACCCCCCCCCAGTAAAAGGGCCCCCCTTTTAGGTATATAACCCCCCCCAGTAATAGGGCCCCCCTTTTAGGTATAGAACACCCCCCGTGTTTTACTTTCCGGCGCGCTCCCACGGGGTCTCCGTTCCTTCCCGGCCCAACCTGTCTTTAGGCTGGGGGGGGGGGGGGGGCCGGGGGCCGGACGAACTCTGCCGGCGGCAACTGGACGGGCAGGGGGGGGACCACAGTCTCCCGCCTTTCCCTTCAAATTTAAAAGTGCCTCTGGAAAACCCGGGGGGCGGGGCCTGCCGGCGGGCCCCCCCCCCCCCCCCCCCCCCCCCGGCTTACGACCGGCCCCCGCACTCTGCCCCTCCAGTGAACTGTTTGTTCATGCGGAGGCTCAGGACCGCACACGGGGGAGCAGAGGGGATAGCAGTGCGCGGGGCCCCCCAGCACCGCCCCATGCAATGCTACCATGTTTTCCCCTGGTAGTTTTTGCCCCCGCCCCTTTAAGATAAACTCCACAGCAAAACGCCTTGTTTTAGTAGAAACAATCCCTGCCCCGGTCATCCCCGCCACCTACTGGTTGGTTATGATTTAGAGATCAAAAGCTGTCACTACAGCATTAAACCCCGCATACAAACCCCCCCACGTTGTTCAGGTATGCCAATAGTATATGTGTTTTTGTAATGACCTGCTTCAGTAACCCCTGCAACCAGGGTCCCTTCTCCTTTTTGCTTTTACCCTTTCCCAAACAAGCGTACTCTTGGCCCGCTTACCCAAAGGGCCAAAAAAACCCCACTCGTGTCTAAGCCTTTTTCAGTCTGTATTGAGTGGTGGTCTCCTTATAGAAACTTCCCTTCTTCAGTATGTTTGATCTGCTCTTAGCACCCCCGAATCTACCCCGCCAACAGGCCATATTTTTCTTTCAACTTTTTTTGAGAGGAAGGTTGCAAGGTGGCCGAGACAAACCCCAAAATTTTGCCAAAAAAGGTCATATTCCTAAGAAAATTGCATTGGGCCCGGCACGCAAAACCTCCCAAAACCTGATTCAATTGCTTCAAATCCCCAAAAGGGATAAAAACAGCTTTGAAATTTTTTTAAGTTTTTGTCTTTTTTTTGCTAAACGTAGATAAGGAATGCTTCAGCCAAAAAATTTGCAGGCCTTATATGATTGTTTACCCTCTCCCCTTTTTTTTCCTCACCCCTGACACATTGGATATTTTTTACTCTCCCCCCCAAAAAAATTACGGGTTTTTTAAAGTGCATACCACAGATCGAATACCGGAATTTTGAGGAAACCGCAACAGGGGAACAGTCAAAAAAGGAAGCACCCCATGGTTTTGTGACAATGCAATACAGTGCCATATTAGTTTGCAGTGACCCCAAGGGGCACCCAAAAATCCTTTAAAAAAAATTTCAGCAGCAAGCAGATGCAGAAGAAAACAGAGGGCCCGGAAATAGGGCAAAGGGGACGGAATACTCTTGATGGGTTACAAATAGTGGGAACTTGAACTGTGTTTCCTAGGAAAACTGTATCCCCTTTTAAAAACGAAGTTACATTTATAGACTAATTTGTCAAACAAGCTAAAGATTTTGGAAAAAATTACAAAAGTGTGGTATGCATGGTGTCAGGTGCAGTGAGGAGGTTTATCCGGTCCTCATGACTTGTACTCTGCATAAACCAGGGGAAAAACCCGTAAAGGGTTTCCCCAGAAACACTGGTTTAGCCCCTTTATCCCCTTAACGGGGTGGGAGGGTTTTTACATTTCAGCTGTTAAAGTAGGGGTTTATGGTATGCATGGGGGTGTTATCAATCTTTTTTTTAGGATGGGGGAAACCTTTGCCCACGGTTTAGAGCCATGCAAGAGCTTGCCACTTGCATTATTTCTGCTTGGTGGGTTCAATGTGAGTGGTTTCGTTTGCAAATGCGCCAAGGGGGGGTCTGTATTTTCCTCAAAATTGTCCCCCAAACATGGTTTAGCTGGCCTGTATGTTTCAGCACTACATGCTAGAATAGCTCAGGTGATAAAAATGTGTACTCTTTGAAATTTCGGGTCCCGATCTGACCAAGGGAGTCACAAACGGGAAAACCCGAAGAGTGGGTGGTAACCAAAAAAAACGTCAGAGGAAGTCCCTTTACGCTAAGTACGGGGGGTCCATTCTACTTAGTTAAAAACTGGAGGGAAAAACCCAAATTTGGGTACATTTCCAGGCTTTTCAAACCTGTGATTGTTTCTTCCCAAAAGGGGAAGTAAATACCAAAAACAAAAAAATATCAGCAGCACCCCTTCTAGCATTAAAAACAATCAAAAAAAAAAATAGGGATTTTTTGGGAAAAACCCTTTTGCTACTTTGAATGCATGGACAATTTTGAAAGGGTTTTTTGTTTTTATTTTTTTAACAAAAAATGTTTTTAAAACCCCCCCGCCCTTGGAAAACCCAAAAGAGGTAATATTTAGCAAAAGGGTTTCCCCCCTGTATTGAGGTTGCCCTTGCCCAAAACCCTTTTATGTTCCCTTTTTCCCTTGTTTTTAGGGGCTAGTGGTGTGCTGATTGTGTTTGTATGTTGCTGCCACACCAGTGTGCACTTAAGCTCATTTGGTCAAAAAATGTTTTGGATGGGGGGCGTGGTTCGGCATGCCAGCAGCAGGACGCATGGAGTGAGAGATCCTTTAAAGGGCCCCCAGCAATTAAGCCACCGGGTTTTAGCATTTTGAGTCCCCAGGGGAGCTAAAAAAGGCACCCCGGGGGTGCTTTAAAACCCCCCCTGCAAACGGACGAGCGCCCTCTCCAATTATTTTTTCTATTTCCCCGTGACCTGGCCCCTTGCTGAGGAATCGAGGCCGTCTTCCTTGGAGGGGGCAAAACTTGCCGGCGGGGGGGGGCCCATCTCGGGGGGAGCCCCTTTATCGCGGGTTGAGTTCAGGCGCAGGGAAAGGGGCCGGCGGTGCGGGGGACCCGCGGCTCGGAGCAAGGGATGCTCTCTGGCGCTGCCGGGGCTGGGAGGATCGGAGAGCAGAGCGGGGGCGAGCGGCGCACAGCGGGGAGTGGGGAAAGGGGGGGGCGGGACGTGACCGGGGCAGGAGGGCCGCCATTCTCACACCCTGCCAAGCCACAGGGGGATGGGAGAGGAGCGGGGCGTCCCCACGGGAGCCCGTGAAACAAACCACGGGGGATGCAAGCCCGGGGGGACCCGCACGCCCGGGGGGCCCGGGGAAAAAACAGGGGCCCAAAAGGGGGAGAGACTTGGGGTGAGCGGGTGAGTCCCCTATGGAAGGGACATCGGCGCATTCCCCCATTGGCGTGTTGGTCCCTTCGGAGGGGGTCCCCGGCCCTGTGCCCCAGGGCCCGCAATAAGGGGTTTCCCCCCCCAGCCCAGGAGAAAAGGCTAGCACCGCAGGAGTCCCCCCCTATCCGCTGGAGGCATTCGGGGGATTGTCTCACCCTAACTCCCCCGGCGCAGCGTTAGACCCCTCTCCCTGAGTGGAGACTGGGGGAGAGGGGGTCGCCCCCGTCTTTCCTCCATGTGGGGGCCTATGTGTGCATGGGGGGAGACACGCGCTTTTAATCCCCGCTGGTCAGCCCCCCTCCCCTCATTTAGGGAGCAAACCCTTTGACACTGCAAAGCCCCCCTGACTTCAAGCACTCTTATCTCTCCCGCCGACTAAGAACGATTAACTGTGATGGCGGGTCTCAAAAGGGGGCCCGGCAAATGCTTGCACGTAGTGGGGAAAATGTTCTCCTTGCAGGGTAGGGGCAGAACTTTGGGGTCCTTTTCAGTCATCAACAGCAAACATTACTGGGTTCGACTCCTTATGGGAAAAAGCAATCCCTCCAACGATCCCCGTAGAGCACCTTGATGAACGGAGAAAAGGGAAAGGAGGGAAAAATATCAGAGTGAGGGGCCCCGCAAACTG